>FR989974.1:4361958-4535091 GCA_905404175.1 Anthocharis cardamines
TTAATAATAAAATGAATGAAGACAAGTTATAGTGCTTATTAAAGCCAAGAGCTTAACAGAACAAAACTTTAAGTTTCATTGTTTAAACTTAGCCAAGTAAATCCAGTAAAAGCTTTTGATAAAGTAGATTAGGGATGTTGAGCTACGTAACCGTAACAATCGGATATCCAATATAAAATCTATCCGTAACCGAATCCACTATAAAAGTTTCGAATATGTGAATGTTTGAGTTTGAACCAATCCGATATGGGCAGAGTCTAAATGGGACATTTTTTTTATGTAAGATATCGACAGACGAGCATGAGGTTGATGGAAGGTGATACCTCAGCCTCAGAACATCAGATGCGCTGTCGACCTACTTTTTAGAATTCAAAAATCCATAGACTGAAACCGAAACGTGCAATATGCACTCCACGGTTTTTCTATCTATGACAGGTTATGAAAGGTTCTTTTTTGCTCGAATCATACACTAGTAATGTCAGCCGAGTGGATATACTATCCGCACACCTCCCTTCCATTATTATTTCTAATGCTTAATCGTAACTAGTCAGTCATTGTGGGATTACATTACAATATTTTATATCCGTACTCAACACTAATGGATAATCCGAAATAATTTCATATCCGTAACCGTATCTGAAACCGGTATCATATCCACATCCGAAGTTGCATATTCCTATCCACATCCGAAGTTGTATATTCATAACATCCCTAAAGTAGATGATGCGCTTAGTAGTTAGCTTAATAATTAGCTTGCATTTATGGACGGGCTCGTTAGTGCGTTCGGTAGAACACCTGCCGTGCGCACCGTTGGGTCGTGGGTTCGAATCCCACCAGGACGACATGTTCATAATTTTCTGTAAACATGTCTTCCCCACGTCTGGTAACTTCGGGCATTGATCGGGTCGGTGGAATATCGAAAGTCCGACTGGGTAATGAACGACCGCACATAAATGGAAAAACCTGCATATATAAACAATAAACATATTGCGCATTTCGGTTTCAGTCTATCGATTTCCAAATGCTCGAAGTAAATAGTAGGTCGACAGCGCATCATTGACTGATGTTCTGTGGCTGAGGTATCACCTACCATCAAGTGAACCTCATGCTCGTCTGTCGATATCTAACACTAGCAACGCGCCCCGGCTTCACACACCCGTGTGAAGCCGGGGCGCGTAGATACAAAAATAGCTTCTGTTACTAATTAATGTTTAAAGTCGGTCCAGTAGTCTTTGATTTTATTCATAACATACAAAAATACAAAAAACACAAATCTTTCCTCTTTATAATAATACTAGCGACCCGCCCCGGCTTCGCACGGGTGCAATGCTGATACTAAATACACTAAAAAAAAACTGTTTTTTATTATACATATAAACCTTCCTCTTGAATAACTCTATCTATTAAAAAAAACCGCATCAAAATCCGTTGCGTAGTTTTAAAGATTTAAGCATACATAGGGACAGAGAAAGCGACTTTGTTTTATACTATGTAGTTATTAGTATAGATAAAAAAACATAATAAACATAGTTTCATAGTTGCAGTTAGTTTATTTAAAATTGTAAATTAAAGACTCGACTAATAAATTTATAAGTAACATGGTGAAAATATACAAGAGCGTTCAGAAGCTCAAACACGAATGACTTTCGAGAAAATATTTTAATTGTCTTTTATTAACGCGAGTATCACACATTTAAATTTAAATACTTTATTGAGTGATACGTGTAAACATATAAACTATAAATAATAAATCGCGTTTTAATTAAGTAAAAAATATATTATTTTATTTAAAAATGTCGCCAGTCTGTCAGTTTTATGAGAAACTAGCGATCCGCTCCGGTTTCACACGGGTGCAATGTAGATGAACTAAAAAAAAACAAAAAATCTTATGTTACTCGCTGATAATCTAGCTCTCTAATGGTAAAAGAATTTTTAAAAAAAGTCGAGTAGTTTTTGAGTTAAATCGTAACAAACAAATCTTCCTCTTTATAGTATTTGTCTAATATATAACATTTCCATGTCACAATGTTAGTTAACGTACCCCTCCGAAACGGCTTTACCAATTTTTATCAAATTTTATATGCGTATTCAGTAGGTCTGAAAATCGGCTACTATCTATTTTTCATACCCCTAAGTGATAAGGGTTGTTCAACCTTACATTTTTTTTTAATTTTTGGACGAATTTTTTTGTTTTTATTTTTTTATAATGTGGCATTAAAAATACATACAACCCTAATTTTTTTATCACCAACCCCTGCTTATTTTTGTCAAAAAAACTAAACCCGTGCGAAGCCCGGGCGGGTCGCTAGTATAGATATAGAAGTACAATATTCCCTTAAATGTTAAACCAACATAAAAGAAGCCCTTCCAATTAATTAAACAAGTACATTTATATCGGAACGTGTTGGGGATAATTTGAACGTTAGTATTCTAAGGCGTTGATTGGCTCCATTGAGATAGATATTGCAATGTTCAATTACAGAATTAAATTTCAAGTGTTCACGTGGTATTTAACGAAGCGGTGTTCGTTTTAAATATTTCTTTGTTCATATATATCGAGTATTTTGTACTGAAAATATTTTTTTTTTTTTAATAAATTACTCTTTTGGGACTCAGCCGGCCTAGCATGACCGAAACGAGATATGTCGCGGACTAGAGATAGTACAAATACTACTACTGATACGGACTACAGATAATACAAACTAAGATGTAAGATATCTAGATATATTATATCTCGACATCGACAATTTTGATAGAAAAGATATCTCGATCGACAAAAATATTTATTTTTGATATTAAAAGTCGAGTTTTAAGTGTAATTTTCATTTAAATAAAATACTGTATACCGGATTAAAACGCGATTTATTATTTATATTGTTTAAATTATTTATCACGACGTTTCGGATGCTTTTTTTTAGCAACCGTGATCGCGGGGAGACAGGAGACATAATTTAAACAATATAAATAATAAATCGCGTTTTAATCCGGTATACAGTATTTTATTTAAATGTGTGATACTCGCGTTAATAAAAGACAATATTATGTAATTTTCATTTTTTTGCGCGTTCGGTAGAGCACCTGCCGTGCGCATCTATGGGTCGTGGATTTGAATCCCACCGGGACGTCATGTTTATAATTTTCTGTAAGCATGTTTTCCCTACGTATGGTAACTTCGGGTATTGATCGGATGGGAGGAAAATTGAAATTCCGACCGGGTAACGAAGCACCGTTCATATTATGACATGTTTACAGTTTATAGAAAATTATAAACATGTCGTTCCGGTGGTTCGAACCCACGTCCCATCGATGCGCACGGCAGGTGTTCTACCGAACGCGCCAACAAGCCCGGCAAGTACACTTGTACAACAAGCCTATATACTATTATATTTCATCACGTAATTTCTAATCCTTTAAATAAAATACTGTATACGCGATTTATTATTTATATTGTTTAAATTATTTATCCCGACGTTTCGGATGCTTTACAGCAACCGTGGTCGCGGGGAGACAGGCGTTTAATCCGGTATACAGTATTTTATTTAAATGTGTGATACTCGCGTTAATAAAAGACAATATTAATTTCTAATCCTATCAAAACTCACAACCACATATCACAAACGTTCAAAATTATCAAGCCGAAACATTGATTTGCCAAACATCCTCCATTATTCCAATTGGCATTGCATAACTCCAATTAGTACTAGCATCGGTACCAGTAATAGGCCATTACTTCCTTTTTACGACCACATTCACTTAACTGCAAATGCTAACTGTGGAACATTGGAATATTAGTTAGCAGTCACATAGATTGCGCCTGCTCGCAGAGATACGGATTGGAGATTTTAGTTTTTAGCATTATTTTCAACTATTTGATATATAGATATCAACTTTATTTGCCACCTTAAACCCAAAAAACAAACAAAACGAACGAAAAATACAATTAGATTTATAATTATGTAAACAATAAAAGTGATGGCAAATAGGACCCCTCAACAGCAAAGCAGCGACTCATGTCGCTACACTGATTTTCAGAGGAGACCCTGTGGCTGTGAGGGACTTATAAATAAAAGTAATATTATATTTACGAAAATGATAATAATAATGAAACAAAAATAAATACGGAATAATAATCTATACTTCTATACTAATATTATAAAAAGGAAAGATTTGTATTTTTGTATGTTATGAATAAACTCAAAAGCTACTGGACCGATTTTAAAAAAAAAAATTCACCAATAGAAAGCTACATTATCAGCGAGTAACATAGGCTATAATTTGTGTATAGTACATCTACATTGCACCCGTGTGAAGCCGGGACGCGTTGCTAGTTATTATATAATAGTTTAAGAACGTAACAACAAGAATTAGGTTTTAGTGAGTAGGTAATGCGTATATGTCATTTTTAGGATTCCGTACTCCGTACCAAAAATGGACTTCTTAGTCCGACTGTCTGTCAGATATATTTGTTACAATTAAATATATATCACAGATACACATTGACAAGAACTTTGTGAAAAATTCATAAAAAAAATTGAAAATTCATCCATCGGGACCGTATTTATCTTGACCTTTTAGGAAATCTCTTCAGTTCTCTTGACGTTGTAATCAGGACAGATTCATCTGAAATTAAATAAACAAATATTTATGTTAGTGTAATATTATGTAATAGCTCCATTAGTATATTGTTGATCGAAGAATAGCTCATGCTTTGACGAAGGAAAAAGAAATAAATGGAATGAAATTTGAATTTTTGGCAAATTCTAGAACAAAGAATTCCATTTTTATTTTTTTGGTAAAATTTACATCCTTGGCTTTTAAGTAAATAAATTAGTTATGATGAAAATATCCTTCATTCAAACACTATATTCGTATCATCTTATCCTTTGGACAAGAGTGATTCATATGTATTTGAGAAATCATGACAACTGACTTTTACTATTTAATAAGACAATTTTTTTTTAAATTTTGAAACTCATCTAACGTTTTACTCTATCTACTTAAAAAAAAATTTTTGTGGGTATACTTGAATGAGTACATTTTTTCTAGTCTATTTTAAAAAATAGTTTGCTTTGTAACCAATGGCGTGTTTGGGAAGTAAAGTCAAATCGATGAACAATCAAGTTCCAATGAGGTTTAACCAGCAATTGTCTGGATTATTTGCGAACTTGCGGCTAACCGAGCTTACACTGGACCGAATGAAGTCTTATTTCTACAAGAATAAGTACATTCGAATGTTTGGAATGTTCTGTTAATTTGAACAAAGGTATAAGAAATAAATAAATTTCTGAATTTAATGTAGTTTATGAATAATTTAACTACTATCGCGAATTAAGGTTTTTCTTTTGAAATTTTTGTTTGTCGATTTTTTTTAATGTTAGATATCGACAGATAAGTATGAGGTTATTTTTTTGGTAGGCGATTCCCCAGCCACAGAACATCAGTCAATGATGCGCTGTCGACCTACTTTTTACTTCGAGCATTCGGAAATCCATAGACTGAAACCGAAATGCGCAATGTGCACGTTACGGTTTTTCTATCTATGAACTGTGGTAACCCGGTCGGAATTTCGATATTCCTCTCAGAAATAGATAATCATGTCGTCCCGGTGGTATTCGAACCCACGACCAATCGATGCGATGATCAAATGTAGTTATAGATTTTATTTATATTATCTTACATAATTATATATACCGTTATTATTAGTCCACTATACAACTTGATGGTTAGTGGTATTGAAACGGACACATTTAAGTTACAATGTTATTTTTTCAACAGGCAAATAAAGTTTAAATAAAATACTGTATACCGGATTAAAACGCGATTTATTATATATATTGTTTAAATTATTTATCCCCGACGTTTCGGATAACTATATTTCGGATATAAATAATATTGTAAATCGCGTTTCAATGCAATAATTGAGATGTGTGATACTCTCGTTAATAAAAGATAATATTAGGCAAATAAAGTATTATTTTGTAACGTCCGTTTTTTTAAGTTCTTAGGGTCCCTAATTACCTTAAAAACACGTCTGCTTACTTTACGAATTACAAAACGTGATGAATAATTTAATTTTTAAATAAAACACCTATTTACTCTTTTTATCTCTAAATCTTTCCGTCCGTTCATTGCCAGTTCTTTTATATTACACTAGCAACGCGCCCCGGTTTCACACGGGTGCAATGTAGATGTACTGTACACAAAACATAGATGTACTATACAACCTATGTTACTCGCTGATAACGTAGCTTTCTATTGGTGAAAGATTTTTAAAATAGGTCCAGTAGTTTTTGAGTTTATTCATAACATACAAAAATACAAATCTTTCCTGTTTATACTATTAGTATAGATTTAAAAAAAAATTATTGACTTTTATAATTGTAGGTACATTGTGTTACCTAAATTAATAAATGATACTTTGAATTGAATCAAAATATATATTTTATCAACACACTTTTCAATACTCATCTATAACCTATAAATCCCCAACAAACAAACTAAAACATTTTATTACAAAAGCGAACAAATTAGAACAATCTTGGCAAACTTCCGTCCCATTGTAGTAATACAATGAGGTATTGCATTCCGCTGAAACTACACGTCAGATGGCTCCTAACAATAAACTCAATACTTCATTGCACAACCAATAATATAGTGCATAGTTCATTTAACAACTCTCATTGTACCAGTGCAGTGTAGTACCATGTGTTTTTGAAATTGGAATCATTACGAATGTTCTGGAATTTCTACGAATTACAGCGATATACTGCTATGTCGTATTGAAATATTGTCTTTTGTTTATTCGGGTTCAATTTGTACGATGAAGCAATTTTTAGAAGAATGGAAGATGTCTATACAGAAAGCATTTCGAGGGTACTTTGCTAAAACCCAATAAGTATGAAATTTTAAATAAAATACTGTATACCGGATTAAAACGCAATTTATTATTTATATTATTTATCCCGACGTTTCGGATGCTTTTCAGCAACCGTTGCCACGGGGAGTCGACGTTTCGGTTGCTGAAAAAAAAGCATCCGAAACGTCGAATAAATAATTTTATTTAAATGTGTGATACTCGCGTTAATAAAATACAATATTATAAGATTTTAAGTTTTATAACTTTAGGGACAAAAATAACATAGTCATACATAAAATTATTACACAAATTTTAATAACGGCGATATTCTTTGTATATCTTCGGTAATTTTGTCCCTTAACTTTTATAATCGATATAAAATTAAAACTTCATAGGTATTTATTGGGATTAGCACTGCATCCTCGACTTATTTATTAAAAAAAATACTATTATTGAACGTTACATTATTAATCCCAATGGGGCCAGTTAACACCTTAGAATACTAACGTTCGGATTATCTTGAACACGTTCCAATATAAACGTATCTACCTGTTTAATTTATTATACCTAAGGCCCCATTAACACGATGCCATTAATTGTACATACAAGAGCAATAATTGAATGCAATAATTGACATCCAAGAATTGTAACTTTGTAAGCAATTATTGTTTACACGAATACTATTCTTGATGTAAAGCGATATGAATAATTAATTATTGAAACAAAACTTGTATGACAGATCATGAATGTTATGTTGTTTAGACTATTCAAGTAATTTATTGCTTAAATTAAATTGTATGTAACAGGCAAGAAACTTGCAGTGTGTAAATGGGCTTTAAGTCTTGTTCTGTCATATAGAGCAACTAGAGTTCTGGGTAAGACTGGTCTTCAATTTGATGGGCTCATTGGCGCGTTCAGTAGAACACGCGCATCGATGGGTTGTGGGTTCGAATCCCACCGGGAGGACATGTTTATAATTTTCTGTAATCATGTCTTCCCCACGTCTGGTAACTTCGGGCATTGAACGGGTGGGAGGAATATCGAAATTCCGACCGGGTAACGAACCACGAAACCACGAACCAACGAAAAACCGTTAGGTACATATTTTATATGTTTTCGGTTTCAGTCTATGGATTTCCGAATGCTCGAAGTAAAAACTAGGTCGATAGTGCATCATTGAATGATGTTCTGTGGTCATACCATCAAGTGAACCTCATGCTCGACTGTCGATATCTTACATAAAATAATAGTCGTAAAATTTCATGTAATTGAAGTCAAGAAGTCAGCCTTGACGAAAAAATATTTAGGAAATTTACTAGAATGTCAAAGACAACTTAATTAAGAATTTTGGATGAAGCCATTTGGGTACTTGTAAGTTGCTGTTGAAGAAAGTCATAGAAAAGTATATTTAGAGAATTGGCTAACAGTACTCGTAAAGACGTAGATTCTTTTATCACGAAAATGAATTCATTTTATGAACAAACAATAACTGCAAAGTCTTACAAACTAAAAACTAATTAAAAGAAGATCTCAATTTCATTCTCTTCAAGTTGATATTAATTTAAATCAAAACACTGGCGTTATTTATATTTTAATTAAGTTTGCGCTGACTTTATGGCCAGAAATATCACAATTCTTGTTTTAAACATTGGTTATTATTATTATTAATAACTTAGGTTAAATAGCTCTCAGATAGCAGGGCTTTTTCCAACTTACTTTGACACTCATCTTTATAATTTGAACAATTCACTCAATATCGATAGAAGTTATAGCTTATATGTTATTCTGATGTACAAACAATGATACTATACAGTTTCATCAAAATCCGTTCAGTAGTTTTTGCGTGAAATATTAACAAACATTACAACGAATGAAAGAAGAGACTGGAAAAAGAGAACACTGCGCTGAACCCATGAATAATATGAAATATACAAAATAACATACAGTTGAATTAAGAACCTGTTTTTTTAAAAAGGAGACATGGCAAGAATTAGGAGAACTCCATACTTCACAACACACCCATGTTGTTTCGGTTTCAGTATATTATGAATATCCGAAGTACACATATTATCTTCTTCTTCCTGCCCTGTTCACTTTTTTTATTTGCGGTCGGCGCAGTAGTTCTCTTTTTCCATTCTCTCCTTTCACTCGCCATATCATCAGTCACACCTTTCGTTCTTTCATTCAATCCATGATTTTTTCCTTCCTCCCTCTTCCCCTATACCCATCCATTTTCATGAATACATGAAAGTATTATTCAATTTCCATATACATATGTATATTAATTGTTCAGATTTCATTTGCTTGAATTTCATCGATTTTTGGTCCCTTGCATCAATATCAATAACAGAATACATTAAAACTTTTCGTATTTGTAGAAAATTTTAGCATAGAAATTGTATTTACCATCAGCTACATTTCGCTTGAACAAAGTGAAACAAAAATGCATTTCCGATAGTGTAGGTTAAGCTTTATTGCATGTAAACTAAAGACTAATCCATTCAATATCTAAAAATATAATGCTTAATCGCTTAGTTTTAAAACGCATTTTACTTTGCCTGAGTGCCATCTACTATATAAAAATAAGTCGGGTTTTCCTTCCTGACGCTATAACTCCAGAACTGTCACGCACCCCCCTGGAGACTCCCGAGATAGGCGGATGCCGAAGCGGAGTGATAGGGCGTAGCCCGCGTATCACCCCGCCACTGGTCTATGACGGTAGCCCTGATAAGGGCTGACCAGCTTTTATCTCGGTGCCTCACACCGACAGTAATCAAAGGTTCAATACCCAAGCCCCGAAAGGGGCTAACCAGTTGATACTGCGGCGCTGGGGAGGTGGTGGCCTCGACGTAATTTGCCGGGACAGGTCGTAATCTAGTGCTGGTGCTGTCCGGCCCGCACACCCTGCTATGTGCCTGGATGTCCTGCCAGTGTTTATGGGATAGGGGGATAAAGGTGAGGGTGAGGTGAGGGGGAAGGAAAAGGTTACTGGGAAACTTGGAAAATATAGGAAACTTGGAATTATAATAAAATACTGGTCACTTTTAAACTTGAAGCCGTCTCAGATATCACTTGTTAACTTGTTATTATTCGTATTTCGAATGCATAATTTAATATTGATGGTCGTAGCTCACCTGAATCGTGCAGTATACCGCGATGTGAACTACGACCGTTACAAACGTTTTCCCAAAATTTTACTGTTATTTTCGCTATCTGAGACTTCTTTTAAATTATTTATTTCCATAAAAACACAGTTATACATTTACATATTTTTCTAAAACATTAAAACATCAAAAACATGCGAAATCTATGAATTAGCGATAATTATTAATTTCAGTCAATTATTTTGAAATAATGTTTCGTTCTGACAACTTGTTACACCCCAGCGTAGTAACATAGAAATTCGTTAAATTCTGAGTTTTATTTTATTCCTTTTAAACTAATAGCTTTTACATTGTTATCTTTATACATATATATTTTACGTTAAATTACTATTCAAAAATATCTATAAATGTCTAACTAAATCGCCGACGTGATATACTAAAATAAACGTTACTTATTGATTAATAAAAATATAAGACCTAAGTCGCCGACATTCTCCCCTTCTGCGCAGCACCTTCTTCTTGTCGCGGCGACTCCGTTGCGGGAACCAGTAGCACGATCTTCGATGCCGACCGTCGCAGCACGCCACCTCTCGTTGACACGTCGACTATCCGTGTTCTTCCGTCTGGCCCAGGGTAGGTCTTCTGGATTCTTCCTCGTGGCCAGGTGCATCGTGGGAGAGTGCGGTCTACAATGAGGACCACATCGCCCGGCTGCAGGTCGGATCCTGTTCGTCCGTCGATCTTGCGTGGTAGCAGCGTGGGCAGGTACTCGCGAAGCCATCTTCTCCACAGGTGGTCCGCCAGTTGCTGTACCGCCTTCCAGTCTTCTCTGCCGACAGGTCGCGTATCTGGAAAATTACCGATGCGCGCGGCTCCGCAGGATCTACCAATTAAGAAGTGATTAGGAGTCAGCGCCTCTTCCTCAGCGTTGTCTGCGATGTTGGTGAGGGGTCTTGAGTTTACCATGTGCTCAGCTTCTAGTAGGAGTGTGGAGAGAACCTCTTCCCTCGGATGTCGGTCTTTAAGCGTAGCGTTTAATGCAGTTTTGATGGAGCTCACCATACGCTCCCATGCACCTCCCATGTTGGGCGCGCCGGGTGGAATGAACTTCCAGCGCACGCCAATTTTCTCTGCTTCGGTTGCGAGCTCGTCTTCTTCTAGGGTCTTGAGCGCTGCCTGCAGCTCCTTGTTTGCTCGTACGAAATTGGTGCCGTTATCTGAATAAATTACTTTAGGTGTACCTCTTCTCGCAGCGAATCTTCTTAGCGCCATGATGGTTGAGTCGGTTGTCAGGCTCGGCACCAGCTCCATGTGGACTGCCCTGGTTGTTAGGCAGGTGAACAGAGCGCCCCATCGTTTTTCTCTCCTTCTTCCCACGGTGACTGTGAGTGGCCCGAAATAGTCCACTCCTGTACAGGTGAAGGGATGCGCGCCATGTTGTAGTCTCTCGCGCGGTAGATCGCCCATCGGAGGTGGAGCAGGCTTGCCACGCATCGCCTTGCAGTGTTGACACTTCTGCTGGACGCTGCGCAGAACCGATCGGAGCCCGATCATCCAGTACCTTTGCCGGATCTCGTTCATCACCGTTGCTTGGTTGCCATGGTTGAATCGCTTATGGTAATCTGAAATCAGAAGTTTTCCTACATGGCTTCGTGCTTCTAGAATGATAGGTGCTAAGTAGTCGCTATGAATGCCCTTGATAGCGTTGGCTCGTCCTCTCAGTCGTAACAGCCCATCCTTTATCATAACGTCGAGCTTTTTAAGCTTGCTGGAGCCCTCGAGCGTCTTTGCTGCTTGTATCAAGGCTATGTCTCTGCTGAAACTATCAATTTGGCTCTGTCTCACCAGTAATTCTTCAGCGCGTTGTAGTTGTTCTTCATCGATTGGCATGAAGAACCGTGATTTCCTCTTCGTCTTGATTCTGGCTTCGCCGTCGCCTCCTTTCTTTCTACAGAGACTGATAAATTGAAGTACTCGAGCCGTGGATCTCCATAATTTCTTCCAGCTAGAGAATCTTTCTGGAACTGGCGTTACTTGCTGATTGTTTGACAAAATATATGTTTTTTCTACTTGCGTTTTTTCTTCTTCCGTAGGTTGCTTGCGGAAGGTTCGCGGAGACGGCCAGCAGTCTTCATTCTTCTTCAGGAAAGCAGGACCCTTGAACCACCGATGCGTAGCGTCGAAGTTCCTTGGTAGATCTCTTGTTGCGTCGTCAGCGGGATTCTCTGCAGTGGGCACCCACCTCCACTCATGTGGCTTCGTTAAATCTTCGATTTCCGCTAAACGATGCGCAACGAAGGTTTTGAACGTGCGCGGGTCCGTCTTGATCCATGAAAGCACGACGCTAGAATCAGTCCAATAAGTTTTACTCACGATGTTAAGATCCAGTTCTTTCTCAACAGAGTCGGCTAGGCGGCTTCCCAATAGAGCTGCTTGTAGCTCCAGCCTTGGCATCGATACTGGTTTCAGCGGCGTCACTCTTGTCTTTGCTGCGATGAGGTTGACTTCGAACTTATCGTCAGTCCTCGTGCGCCAGTATACTGTCGCTGCATACGCCGTTTCGCTTGCATCTGTAAACACATGTAGCTCCCCTTCGGTGGATGTTGGGGAGATGCATCGCGCCAACTGGATGTCTGGAATCTTCTTCAGGTCTTCCAGGTAAAGCAGCCACTGCTTGGTGTCTTCCTCGGTTATTGCGTCGTCCCATCCGACGCCGCTCCGCCATATGCTCTGGATCAGCTTCTTTCCTTGTATCAATATGGGTGATACTAGGCCTAAAGGGTCGAAAGTTGACATTACCGCAGCAGTAACTTCCCTCTTTGTTGGGGTTTTCATACCTTGGGCCACCTCTGCCGGAACTTTTCTGAACTGGCTTCGGAAACCCAGCTTGTCGCCGCGCGTCAGCCATCGGAGTCCCAACGTCTTCTCTTCGGCGCTGTCTCCTAGGTTCACCTCTTCGACTCCTTCAGTGTCGATAACTTCTTTGAAGTTCGATGCCCAACCTCGTAACTCGAAGTGAGCTTTCTTGTGAATCGTGTCGACCTGCTCGATTATCGCCTTACACTCCTTCATGCTGTGAAAACTTTGCAAATAATCATCCATATAATGGTTCTTTTCTACAGCACGTACAGCCTTGGGAAATTGATTCATGAATTCTTCCGCGTTCTTGTTTTTAATATAGATCGCCGTACACGGTGAGGACGCAGCGCCAAAAATGACAGACGTCATTCTATATTCTTTCACGGGCGTGTCTATTTCGTTTCTCCACAAGAACCTTAAACTATCTCTATCTGAATCAATAATTCTCACCTGTAAGAACATTTCCTTAATGTCCGCTGCCACCGCGATGGGTCCCTGTCGGAATCGTATCAGTACTCCGAACAGGGACTGGAGCAAGTCTGGACCTGGTAGCAGCGTGTCGTTGAGGCTGACTCCGCTGGTTTTGGCTGCAGCGTCGAACACGATTCTTAATTTCTTCTTCACTGGATGCACCACCGGGAAGTGAGGCAGGTACCACTTCTTTGTTGAAGTCGAGTCGGCTGGTGCGATTTCTGCGTATCCATTCTGTAATAAATTATTAATCTGCTCACCATATTGTTTACGTAGAAGAGCGTCTTTTTGCAGTTTCTTCTCTATTCCCTTATATCTGTTCAGCGCTGACAGATAGTTGTTTGGCAGCGTGACTTCTTGATTTCTCCACAGCAAGCCGACCTCGAACCTGCCATCCTGGAGTCTGTTGCTGGTGGCATCTAATATTTTCAGAGCTTGTCCCTCCGCGTCCGTGGAAGGTCTTCTTGGCTGCACTCCCAGCGACTCGATGGCAAAGTGCTCTTTTACCAGACGAGTGACTTCTTCTTCCTCGGTGTTAACATGCGCACATATATTTATAAAATTAACGGGTGTGAGGCTACTACTGTCGGCGCCGTGCAGCACCCAACCGAGCTTTGTCCGCGAAGCCACTGGCTGGCCCGGCTTACCTCGGCGTACTCTCCGGGACACAATATATTCCCAATTATCTTGGCCGATCAATAGTTTCGGCGCCTCCCCTTCGTGATATATGTCGTTCACTATATTGCGCAAATGTCTACACTGGCTGAGTCGCTCTCTGTTTACTAGTTGAGGCGTTAATTTAAGATTCTTAATAGTTCTTACTTGCTTTATGACTTCCCTTTTTGTTTGCTTGCTTCCACGCAGTTCCAGGTCCAGCGTCATTGAGTCCTGCGCTTCCATGAGTCGCCCGCCGATAGTTTCGATCGACAGACTGGTGTGAGGCCCCCGGGCCCCGATGCTGGCAGCTACCTCCTCGTCAAGCAAGGTCACTGTCGACCCTTCGTCCAGCAGCGCCAGTATCTTCATACTGCCGGATGGCCCGTACACTTCAATCGGAATCATTTTCAAGAAGGCCTTTGTTGTTCCGATGGTGTTGACTGATGCTGCTGGCGGTGCTGCCGATGCCGATGTAGGTGACGGTGTCGCTTGTTGTGGCCTGTGTGAATGATCATGTAAAAGATTATGATGCCAGCGCTTGCATACCTTACACGGCGGTCTTCGACACGTCTCTTTTCTATGTTTCCCGGTCAGGCACTTGAAGCATATGTTCAATTTCTTAACGGTGTCCCACCGGTCCGCAACTGCCGCTTTGACAAACTGCTGGCACTCAGGAAGCCGGTGAGCGCCTTCGCAGCTGGGACACTGGACACTGCGTGGTTCTTCTGTCACGTTGTATGCCGTTTGCCTGATGGGTCTTCGTGTGATCGCGCCCTGCCTCTGGGGTCTGGAAGTCTCGATCGCTGCGAACGCACCACACATATCTGCTTCATTATTAAGGAAAGCACTTACCAATTCAATGTTCGCAAACGAGTCTTCATTGCTCGCCTTTGTGTAGTCATACCACCTAAACTTCAATATGGTTGGCAGCTTTTCAATGATAAGTTTCACTATCTCTGGTGAGTGCAGGTACTGTGGCCTTTTCAGACCCTTGATGGCTGCTACGCTGTTGTTGACCTGGCTGGCGAAGACGCAGATGTCCCTCGGGTTCTCTGTTGTCCGGGGTAGCGCCTTGATTTTCTCCAGCTCGGCTAGCACCAGCGCGTCGGGCCTCCCGAAGCGCCGTCGTAACGCGTCCAGCACCTCAGCAGGTTTGGCTTCGGAGTACAGGAGGCTCTTGATGCTCTCCCTAGCTGCACCCTTTATTGCTCTCCGAAGCCGCGCCATGTTCTGCACCGCCGAGAACATTGGAGCCGTGTCTTCATACACGACCCGAAACGCCGTCCATTCTGTGCTGTCACCTTCATAAATAGGTAATTCTTGTACATACTTGGGTTGCGGCGCCGTCGCCGCACTTTGTGATAGCGCCTCCTTAAGCGCTGTTGCGAGTATCTGGACCTCCGATTGAGCTTCGGTTTTCTTTACTGGTTGCTCCTCCACCGAAGACTCCATCCACTTTTTCAGGTGGTCCTCTCGCGCTTCGACGACGTCTTCATCCTCAATAGCAGAGTCTTCATCTGCTTCATCTGCCATCTGTAAACGTAGCCTGGCCAGGCGTGCCCTCGCCTGTGCCTCTTCCAACTCCAATCGCGCCAATTCTTCTCTGGCCTCGAGCCGCCGTCGTGTCGTACTGGCTCGTGACCTCGCGATGGATGCAGCTTGCCGGGTGGAACCCGCTGGTACTATTGTCATGGTCTGACCTGGTTGGCTCGCTGCTGTGGTGGCTTCTGAGGAGTTCGTAGTCTCCGTCGTCCGTGTTGCCTCCGTAGAGGCCGTAGATGCATTCGTAGGCTCCGTAGTACCCGAAGTTCCGCTGGTACTACTGTCTTCTGGGTGACCCCTCTGCGATCGTGTCACTGGCATGACGCAGGATCCGTACTCGAAGGACCAACAACGTTGTCACGCACCCCCCTGGAGACTCCCGAGATAGGCGGATGCCGAAGCGGAGTGATAGGGCGTAGCCCGCGTATCACCCCGCCACTGGTCTATGACGGTAGCCCTGATAAGGGCTGACCAGCTTTTATCTCGGTGCCTCACACCGACAGTAATCAAAGGTTCAATACCCAAGCCCCGAAAGGGGCTAACCAGTTGATACTGCGGCGCTGGGGAGGTGGTGGCCTCGACGTAATTTGCCGGGACAGGTCGTAATCTAGTGCTGGTGCTGTCCGGCCCGCACACCCTGCTATGTGCCTGGATGTCCTGCCAGTGTTTATGGGATAGGGGGATAAAGGTGAGGGTGAGGTGAGGGGGAAGGAAAAGGTTACTGGGAAACTTGGAAAATATAGGAAACTTGGAATTATAATAAAATACTGGTCACTTTTAAACTTGAAGCCGTCTCAGATATCACTTGTTAACTTGTTATTATTCGTATTTCGAATGCATAATTTAATATTGATGGTCGTAGCTCACCTGAATCGTGCAGTATACCGCGATGTGAACTACGACCGTTACAAACGTTTTCCCAAAATTTTACTGTTATTTTCGCTATCTGAGACTTCTTTTAAATTATTTATTTCCATAAAAACACAGTTATACATTTACATATTTTTCTAAAACATTAAAACATCAAAAACATGCGAAATCTATGAATTAGCGATAATTATTAATTTCAGTCAATTATTTTGAAATAATGTTTCGTTCTGACAACTTGTTACACCCCAGCGTAGTAACATAGAAATTCGTTAAATTCTGAGTTTTATTTTATTCCTTTTAAACTAATAGCTTTTACATTGTTATCTTTATACATATATATTTTACGTTAAATTACTATTCAAAAATATCTATAAATGTCTAACTAAATCGCCGACGTGATATACTAAAATAAACGTTACTTATTGATTAATAAAAATATAAGACCTAAGTCGCCGACAAGAACGCACCAACCGATTTCCACGGTTTTGCATTCTTTGGAAAGGTCTCGGGCTCCGTAAGGTTTATAACAAAGAAAATTTAGGAAAAATTTCAACAGAAAAGCGGGAAAATCTTTTTTCTTTAAGAATAATTATATAATTTCGAAGCCAAAATTGTGGCATAACAACGTCTGCGGGGTCCACTAGTGACTAATAAAATCCTCTTTTAACCAACCTTTATGTTATGATTTATGATTATTTATTTTCTCTAAAATAAATATGTACATTTCACTTAACGAGAAAACATTGTTTAAACTTAAAAGTTATAATAACAAGCACACTTTATAACATACACATATTACTCATATAGTCAAAAGACGAGAAAAAGCCAACAAACACTAAAAACACACACTAAGAACACCACAGTCACTTAATGTTACACTAGCGGACCCGATACACGTCCTGCCAAAATGTTGGCTTCAAAAATGAAACAATATTTCAAGATTTGAATATGCCATTTTCCCACTTCTATTATAATATCTAGTATATCACTAATTTTCAGTGGACATCAATTATTACAAATAAGCTAATAAACGTAGGTGTCGTGAGCTGTCAATTGCGGAAGATGGCGGAGTTTCGAATCTAAGTTATTTTAAAATGTATTTTTTGCATATTTTCCTGAAATTTTCTTATATTTTAATAGTTATTCTGTTATTCGAGACATACACGTTATATTTTAATAAAATACATAGTCGAATAAAATCGGTGCTCCTGTTCTTGAGTTATAAACGGCGTAAGTAAAGTAACTCTTGTTTATATATTATAAATACTCTTGTTTTATATATAGATGTATAGTCATATTGAATTTTATATATTGTGTCGCAACGACGAATAAATATTTGTCTTTCTCACTCTCAAGTGTGAAGAGAGTTGTAGCGCGCGTATACGCTATAGATTCTATAACTGTTTGTACCCAAGTCCAAAATTTAAGCCCAAATATAACAAGGGCGATAACAAAAGATGTCGCAATTTCCGAAACCGTATAAGAAACAATGAGCGTTTTAGCACAGATGTTATTAATGTGTTTCATTAGAGGAACGTAGGATTAAAGTTACTGGATATGGTACTGAGTTAATTCGCAATAATCTTAGCTACAATAGGAGATAATTAATGTATGAAATTATTTTTACCTCCAATTGTTATATGTGTTTTTTTCTATGTTAGATTTCAACAGAGGAGCATGAGGTTCACTTGATGGTAGGTAATACCTCAGCCACAGAACATCACTCAATGATGCGCTGTCGACCTACTTTTTACTTCGAGCATTCGGAAATCCATAGACTGAAACCCAAACACGTAATATGCACTTCACAAGATTTCCATCTATGAACAGTGGTTCGTTACCCCGTCGGAATTTCGATATTCCTCCCACCCATTCAATGCCCGAAGCTTCCAGACGTGGAAAAGATATGCTTACAGAAAATTATAAACATGCCGTCCCGGTGGAATTCGAACCCACGACCCATCGGGGCACACGGTATGTGATCTACCAAACGTACCAACCAGTCCGTATGTTAGACAGCTGGTATAGTTAACTATACTGCTTGTCACTTAAAAAGATTTAAGTTTAAAGCGGGAGTAACAGCCAATTTTGGGTATTATAGTTTTAGATCATTATTTTATGTATTTTAAGAAAACAGAACTCTTCAAAGCCAACTGGCAAATTATTAAAACTCTCAGCCTTTAGTGAAACAGACACAGAAATGGGTCTGCCCCATGCCCCATGCCCCACTAGGGGACTCGGGGATTCACTTTACTATATCCCTTAAGCAGGTGTAACAAGTACAATACAAAGTAAAATACATAGCAGGGGAGGCTCCCTCAAACAGAACGGTAATGAAACAACAATATTGTTTTAGGATTTTAGTTGTACATACAAGATACTTCAACGATGATAATTACATAATACGATGGTATAATTGTAACATTATAAAGAGTATAATGTTTTAAATTAATTTATTTTTATTTTAAAATTAATTATATTTTATAACTAGCAATGCGCCCCGGCTTCACACGGGTGTAATGTAGATGTACTATACACAAAAAATAGCCTATGTTAATGTATTATACTCGCTGATAATGAAGCTTTCTATTGGTGAAAGAATTTTTAAAATCGGTCCAGTAGTTTTTGAGTTTATTCATAACATACAAAAACACAAATCTTTTCTTTTATGATATTACGTAGTATTTTTTTGTTGTCTTTTTATTGGGATTAACCTACCCTTATATACCTGTGTTTTGTTCTTATAATTTAATTTCTACTTACTCCAGTTGCCTGGAAGTTCACTTTTCAATGAAGAAGCCGCCATTTTGGACCTAATGTCATTGTAAATATATATATCTGTGTTTTTGTAGTATTCTATGAAGTATTTTTTTTGTTATAGCTGAGGCTCACTTGGTGACCTCTGTCAAAGAACAAATACCTACTATTTACTGTAAATTTTTTTTTCGCGCATTCAGAAATACATATCTAAACTGAAACCAAATTAGTAACAAAGGGTGTCTCAGTAAGAGTGCACTTTTTAAAATTGGAATATTTTTTTTTTCATGCAAGTGGCAACTCTGAAATTTGACAGCTGGCATCTCTATTTATTCCGATTATTAAAAATGGAGCGCTTTTCGAAAAAACAACGCGTTATAATTGTGAAAACTCATTACAAAAATGGGGAAAGTTACGCTGAAACCGCTCGCAAACTTCGCCAAATTTTCAGCCGAGAAAGTGTACCTAATGTGTCAACTGTCAACCATTCGAAGAGTGGTCAAAAAATTTGAAGAAACCTTTGCGTCAACGTATCGGTCGTTCTCTTGAAAACATTGCTGCTGTAAACGAAAGTGTCGCCGAAAACCCGAAAACATCAATTCGACATTGATCTCAACAACTTCAAATTACACGAAGCACTACGCAGCGAATTTTGACCTCCACCTTCATGCGTACAAGATTCAGTTAACTCAGGAGCTCAAACCAGCAGACGACCGCGCATGAAACAATCGACTTATTGCAGCAACGATTTCCAGAACACATTATCTCACGAAAAACTGGCCACCAAGATCGTGCGATTTAACGCCGTGCGAATTTTTTCTTTGGGATTTTGTGAAATCTCTCAATTTTTTTCTTTGGGGTTTTGTGAAAACAATTCCTGAGCTCAAATCGGAAATCCAACGTGTCATCGGTGAGATACAGCCACATCTCTGTGCAAAAGTCATGGAAAATTTCATGAAAAGAGTAATGGCCTGTCGTCGGAGCCGGGGGGTCATTTGCCGGATATTTTATTCCATACTTAATCGGAACATGTCTTCTTTACAATACAATAAAAATATCACAACTCTGTCATAAAATACTTGTTTTTAATTTAAAATGAAAAAGTGCACTCTTACTGAGACACCCGTTATGTGCTCAAGGGCTTTTTGTCTATGAACGATCCGATATTTCTCTCACCCGTTTAATATCCGAAGGGATAAGACATGTTCACAGCATAATTATAAAGATTTCATGGATTTCAACCCATCGGAACGCAAGATAGAACGCCAACGAGCCCGCTGAACACCAGCCTTGTCTATGATACAATAACTTTGCTTCATATTATTTCGATAAACTAAACACTGAAACAGACGGAAAATTTCATATAGAATACTTTGAGACAATAGAAGAAGAAGAAAAAACATTTAACAAAACAATAAATAATAAAAAAAACACCTAAAAAAAGAGCCACTCAACAAAATTATGTTATAGCACAGATGCGTTGCAACGCTGATTTTATGTGGCCTCCACGTGACACACGACCTCACCTAACTCTTTGAATACACATTTATGTAAGAAAAATATGTATAGAAATAAATGTAAAAAATGTAGTGAAAAAAATCCTTTGAAAATGTTATATGATAACTTAGGCAATTCTATGGCCATTCAAAAGACCATTGCGACTTCCATTTGCATACTAATTCCTTGTTATAGACGATGTAAAGTCGACAATATCGCTGCTAATTTCAAAACTTCGAGTCGAGCTTTAATTTTGTTGCATTGCAGAGTAACTGTGTGTTATTTTAACTAAGTGTGCTTATTAAGGTCGGATGTTCCAATTTGGAGAATTGGGATGAGAAATAACGCTAAATGAGCTTTCCGAACCGAGGTATATCTAAAACTTGTAACATAAGCCTTATTAGTATTTGTTAGTATTTTCGAATATCACGTGTGTGTATTTCATATTTGAAATCATTTATTTATTTAAATAAAATTACTTTATAACGGATTATGCGATTTATTATTTATGCCGACGTTTCGGATGCTGAAAAAATATAATTTATTTGTTAAAATTAAATGATATATGTGTGCTTTGGATATGTGAGGAACCTTTGTTATTGAATATTGATAATTACAATGGGTTCCCATTTGGATTAAAAGATCTCTATTACTGGGAATGTTTAAACCTTTGTACTGTGATTTAATTTTTTTCAAAATTTGACTTCAAAAAAAGAGGTTCTCAATTCGTCTTTTTATTCGTTTTGTATGTTTTTTACGCGATAACTCCGCAAGTTATGCATGGTTTTGGATGATTATTTTATTGTTTGGTAGAGCATATTTCAGAGGTGGTCCCAGTAACGGTTATTTTTGGAGTCGGTGCCAGCCAAGGACAGTTTAATCCTGCTTTTGCAACAAACTTTCGAACGGTAAGGGGCGGCAGCGGTTGGCTGGCACCGACTTCAAAAATAACAGTTAATATTTATTTAAGCCTGTTGCTTTGAAGTATTAAAATAGTATTTTTTACATTTTAGTTTAACTTTGTACATACTATTTTATGTAGTTATAGTTTTGAAGTCGGTTTTTGTTTAAAAATAATTCAATGTTTACCTCCATATTTGGGACTTTCAACCTCTTTTAGACAGCACTCGTTTTAAACCTACCTATATGTGAAACTAAGTAAATAAAATGCTTCTATACGTATTGAAAACAATCTACATCTCTTGAGATCCCAGTTCAACAAGCTTCACCGTATAACTAAGTATACAAATACTCTATTATAATATCCTAGATCTTTACTAATAGTATATATTATACACTCTCGAATATAATATCTTGCGGCATGGTTCTCAGGATACTGATATCATTGCGAAATAGAAACCAGATCTGGGCATAATTACTAAACTATTGTATATAATATTGTATCATATATATAATGCAATTTGCTACGGTTTAGGTTATTATTTGTCATTCTCAAATAGGAGTTACCATCCTAGAAATTCTTAGATCGACTTATCATTAAAAATTAATATATGTTTATCAATCAACTACTAACTACTCGTACAATAGAAATTTATTTTTATTTAACATCCAATTAAATCACTCCAATATTTAAGCACAACTTAGTTCCTTACAATTCAAAGTATCTGAAGAATATGTGCGTATTTATGTAAAGGCAAGGGTTAAATAGGGTCTCCACTCAACATACGTTGTGGCGCGTCCACGACACAATACTTATTCATTTACACATAACACAACATAAAACAATAATGAAATAATATAAAAGAATCACAGTTAGTGCGCTTTAGTACTCAACAAAAAAAAAAGATCTCCTCAAACAAAAAAACATTGACGAGCTCGTTGACACATTCGGTAGAATACCTGCCGTGCGCATCGATGTGTCGTGGGTTCGAATCCCACCGGAACGACATGTTTATAATGTAAGCATGTTGTCCCCACGTCTAGTAACTTCGGTCATTGAATATCGAAACTCCGACCAGGTAACGTACCACCGTTCATAGATGGAAAAACTGTGAAGTGCATATTGCGCGTTTCGGTTTCAGTCTATGGATTACCGAATGCTCGAAGTAAAAAGTAGGTCGACAACGCATTATTGACTGATATTCTGCGGCTGAGGTATTACCTACCATCGAGAGAACCTCATGGTCGTCTGTCGATATCGTTTATTTGGGGTCGGCGCAGTATGTTCTCTTTTTCCATTCTCTTCTTTCACTCGCCATATCTTCTACATATTCTTCTTATACCTCTCAAACACATATCATTCTTCACATATTCCTTTTTTTTAACAAAAATCGCACATAAAATAATTTATAATTAAATTCAAATGTACAAATCGATAATAATAATGCCATCAAAAACATAAATTGTAAAAAAAGCCAAGTCTTGCAACTCAGTTCTTCTATCGTAAAAAGTTGTGAGATCTATATAATACCAAGTCGGTCAATTTATTCAGTCTCTACTGAAGGATCCTTCTGTCTTAAGTAATTACATAATAAGCTAACCTAACAATATCTTATAGTGATCATATCAATGCCAATATTAAAAATCTTTGATGTTTAAAATAAATAGATTGGCTCGGCTATCGCATGAAATCACAATGTATCTTTTTTTATTTTATTAAAAACATTATATATATTTCACAAGTAATACATATTATATTAAATTAGATTGTTAAGTGCGATTGCCAAGTCAATCTATTTATTTTAAACATCAAAGATTTTTAATATTGGCATTGATATGATCACTATAAGATATTGTTAGGTTAGCTTATTATGTAATTACTTAAGACAGAAGGATCCTTCAGTAGAGACTGAATAAATTGACCGACTTGGTATTATATAGATCTCACAACTTTTTACGATAGAAGAACTGAGTTGCAAGACTTGGCTTTTTTTAAAATTTATGTTTTTGATGGCATCTCATTTCTTTTTGTAGATAGTCCTTTTCTTAGTTTATTTGGATAAGAATTAATACAAAGGTATGGATAACAGTCTGATTTTGATCGGCATTTTTATCAACTTTTTAATGTAAAAATGTAAAATAGTGACATAACCACAATAGTTGGATATATGGTCTCGTGAAATTTTTTGTAGATTTTGATATGTTCTATAATATTGTAGAACGTTTTTTTGTTCTATCATCAATACTTTCCGCAGCAAATGCGATGAAAGACATTTTATGGCTAATTTTTTTACACCTTGGGTTGTTTTTAGTAGGGATTTCTAAGGATCTCTACTTTTCTAGTAATAAATACCCTATGTTACTCGGTGATAATGTAGCTTTCTAACGGTAAAAGAATTTTTAAAATCGGTCCAGTAGTTTTTAAGTTATTCATTACATACAGAAATACAAAAAAAAATTGTATATCTAGAAAACTGGACCGAAATTTCAAAATATTGTAGTTTTTCCATGATTTATAGACTAAACACTAATTGTATTCTAAATTTCAAGTTTCTATGTCTGCTAGAAGTGCCTTAGAGTTTTGATGATCGGTCAGTCAGTGAGTGAGTGAGTGAGTGACAAATTATCAAACTTTGACTAGTTATAATTCTTAAACTACTAGTTCAAACAGAATGATATTTGAAATATACCGAGTTTATACAATTCCTGATTAGTGACTGAAAATTCAGGATTCTAGTTTTATCCACAACGAAGTTATAGGGGGTCGAAAATGGCCCGAACTACTTCGAGAAAAGGATAGTACGGCCGTGCCGCTTTTTGCTCGACTTGGCGGGGGCACTACCGTGCCCCCAGATTAATCAATAACATCGAATATAGCCCAGTTACGCCATTTCAATGTCCCAGAGAGCTACCGAGACAAGTTTATGAACTATTTGTCGACGTTATTCAAATCCAACAACTTGGCTCGTGGTACAAACACCTGAGACCAACTTACCCTTAAAGAGTTAAGTTATACACGATCTAATTAAAGTTTCATTTACAGCGAATTATTATGAAATAACGTAGTAAAAAAATATTTTACTGCACTGTACCTTGTATGAGTCGCCATTTTACGTTAAGTAAAAAATGTTTTTGGGTCATAATCCTTCGCAAGCGTATACAGAACAACTCACTAAAGTTTCACCATAATCGGAGGAATAGTTTAGGAGTGTATAGAGGACATGCATACTAAAAATTATTTATGAATATTGATAGTGAGGATTGGAGCATATGGAATTCCGTGATCTCCTGTGTAAATTAGACAGACCCCAATGTAAAAGATTACATAATGATAAGTTCATATATTTTTTACGACTCTTTCTCATTAGGGCCTCTCTAATTTACACAGGAGATCACGGAATTATGGAATTCCATTGCTCCAATCTTTACATACTGCTTTCGCTTCTTCCACTTTCATCAACGCTATTACACGATTATCGGTTTCGAGTTCTTTTGACCTGACACTTTTGGAGATCGTCTCTAATAGACTATATTCGTTCTTTAATCGCCCCCTCACTATTTCGTGTAAAAAATGTAGTATTAGCAGGTACATCTATACTTAATATTTTTAAGATGAATGATTTGTTTCTTACGATTTAACTCAAAAACTAGTAGACTGATTTAAAAAAATATTTTACTGTTGGAAAGCTACATCTTCACCGAGTAACATAGGCTGTATTTATTTAAAGAAATAATTAGGGATCCCTACTAAAACTTGCATAATGTAACCCAATATGTAAAAAAAATATATAGTGAGTAATTCATGGATCTACTGAACCGATTTCACCGATATATCTATACTTCTATACTAATATTATAAAGAGGAAAGATTTGTATTTTTGTATGTATCGAATAAACCTTGAGTTGGATTTAGAAGAAATTTCTAAGCCTATGTTACTCAGCGATAATGTGGCTTTCTATTGGTTTTTTTTTATGTCAGATATCGACAGACGAGCATGAGGTTCACTTGATGGTAGGTGATACCTCAGCCACAGAACATCAGTCAATGATGCGCTGTCGACCTAATTTTTACTTCGAGCATTCGGAAATCCATAGACTGAAACCGAAACGCGCAATGCACTTCACGGTTTTTCCATCTATGAACGGTGGTTCGTTACCCGGTCGGAATTTCGATATTCCTCCCACCCGATCAATGCCCGAAGTTACCAGACGTGAGGAAAACATGTTTACAAAAAATCTATAATCATGTTGTCCCGGGTGGGATTCGAACCCACGACCCATCGATGCGCACGGCAGGTGTTCTACCGAACGCGCCAACGAGCCCGTCAAAAGTGGTGAAAGATTTTTTTAAAATCAGTTCAGTAGATCCATGAATTACTCCGTACAACTTTTTTTTATACATTGGGTTACATTATGCAAGTTGCAGTAGGGATTAGTACCTAGAGTATATAAAGATGTATTCACAATATTACATTATGTATATTCAATGTATTGAGCTATAAAAATTGTCATATGGATATAAGTTTTACCGCGTGGGATGCTAGAATACTCTTACATCATGTTAGAAATCAATAAAATACTATTTTAAAAATGATTGGACAATTTTTTTCTCGTTCGGATTTTCATTTAAAAGAGATTATTTCCAGACCGAATTCCTAATTGGATTAACATGAGAAGGGGTCGCTATCAAAGAGTTTAGAGGTTTTGGCGTGAAGTAAGAGGCTTTCGTGTATTTTTGAGATTTTCTCTTATAGATTATTCATGTTAGAAGACACACTATTGAATCGTTAACAGAGAAAAGTGCGTTCCATTTTACACAAGTAATTTGTATCACTATACTTGTTTTTGAAATTATTGATAACTAGCAACCAGGGCTCGGAACCAGTTAATGTTTATTTTCCAAAATACGTGTCTGACTGAGATACCATGATATTAGTTTTAAAGAGTAATACACACTAAACTAACCACACTAATTTTTTCAGTAAAAATAACTAAAAACAAAAGAATATTAACAAAAACCTTTATTATTTCGGTAAAGCTCCCATAGTAAATTTCCGAGCCTTGCAGTAGCAAAACGCCCCGGCTTTGCACGGGTGCAGGTACTATACACAAAAAAATTGCCTATGTTACTCACTGATAAAGATAATGTAGCTTTCTATTGGTGAAATAATTTTAGGTTTAAAGAGACATTTATTCTCATAAAGAATTTTTAAAATCGGTTCAGTAGATGTAGAGATTACAATCTTTTTTACACGTTGGGTTACATTATTCAAGTTTTTAGTAGGGATCCCTATTTCTGTAAATAACTATAGCCTATCTTACTCGGTGAAGTTATAGCTTTCTAACGTTGAAATATTTTTGGTGTAGTGCAATATATAGTACATCTTCATTGCACCTGTTCGAAACAAGTGAATTCCCGAGTCCCCTAGTGGGGCATGGGGCAGACCCATTTATGTGTCTGTTTCACTGATCATTTTTCTTTACAGGCAAGTAGGTGATCAGCCTTCTGTGCCCTGCCCGACCGAAACATTTTTTTTTTAAATCTTGTTTCCCCGGGATTCGAACCCAGGACCTCCGGCGCTAAACGCATGGCGCTTACCACTGAGCCACGGAGGCAGTCAACTGGTCAAATGTTCGAAACAAGGGGGGTGTTATTTGTTCTATATAAAAAAATAAGTGGACCATATAGACCTTGTTCTGCCAGAATGTTGGCTTCATAAATTAAAAATAAATTCTTGATTTGAATATTATGCTATTTTCCACCTCTATTCTATTCTATAAGCGAGACGTGACCTGTCAGTTGGGGAAGATGGCGAAATTCCGAAGAAAAAATAAAAAAACGAAAATTATTTTTTTCGTGATATTTTTATAGTTATTATAGTGATTCGGGACCGACGAAACCAACAAATATTATATAAATAAAATGGTTACAATCGTTTAAATTGAATTATATTCAAATTCTAATTCAAAAATCATTTATTCATTTAGGTAACTAAAACAAGGTCAATAAAATATACATATTAAATGCTTCTAATTTTACATTTACTGCCAGTTCTCAAATCAAGGGACGTAGAACGGAAGAGAAGAACTGGCAATAAACTCGCCGCCATATAACTAACACGACTTTATTTTTTATATTATATATAATATAATAGATAAGAGTTATCGCTGAAGAAACTTATTTACTTACGTTAAAAACGTCTCTTAGGAGATTAATTATCGGGAGTATCGATTAAAAAAACTTCGTTCATCTGGATGAAACTTTAGTTTTTAATATTTATAGCTTGGCAGTTTTTATTCTTTATAGAAGGAAACTTTTAGTTTTTCTTGAAATACTTTAGCCACTGTTTCCTATTTGTTTTTCAAAAGACGTTTCTGTGAATTCCTTTGAATTTGTTGCTAATTGAATATTTTTCAATTTGCTTTTATTGTATTACGCCCCGGCTTCACGTGGGTGAACGTACTATACACATTAAGAATGTTACTCGCTGATAATGTAGCCTATATGTGTGTGATAGAATTTTTAAAATCGGTACAGTAGTTTTGGAGTTTATTCGATACAAATATACAAATCTTTCCTCTTTATAACATAAGTGTACTAGATAATAAATTTAATCATTTCTGATATCCGCAGCTTTGAATACTGGCGTGTAACATATTATGATATTGACATTGACACATGACATTCAATTCATACTAGGTATATTATAAAGTGAATTCCCGAGTCCCCATAGGGAGGTATGGGGCAGATCTATCTATATTTCTGTTTCACTGATCATATTATTTTTCAAGCAAGTAGGTGAAGTACCTTCTGTGCCCTGCCCGACCGAAACAATTATTTTTAAATCTTTTTTCCACGGGCTTCGAACCCAGGACCCAGACCTATCTTTATGTCTGTTTCACTGATCATTTTTCTTTTACAGCCAAGTAGGTGATCAGCCTTCTGTGCCCTGCCCGACCGTAACATTTTCTTTTTTAAATTTTTGTTTCCCCGGTATTCGAAACCAGGATCTCCGGTGCTAAACGCATAGAGCTTACCACTCAGCCAGGGAGGCGGTCATACTATATTAATGTTATACAATTCCTTTTTTATTTTGATTTAGGCTAGTATTAGTAACAGAATTCTTGAGTTTGTATCCAGGGAAAACAAGATTTGAACATTTTTTTTTGATTGGCAGTGCACAGAACTTACCTCTAAAGACGACTTACAGTGACCGTACATAGAAATATGCCCCATGCCCCTCTAGAGGACTCGGGAATTCACATATATTTTGTTATCGTTTCCTCTAAATATGGGCGCTACTTGATTTTGGCAAGCATGCATGCATTAAGCATGTCTTCCCCACGTCTTGTCACTTCAGACATCAAACGGGTGGGGGGAATATCTAAATGTTGTACCGGATAACCACCGTTCATGAATGGAAAACCGTAAAAACATCGCGCATTTAATTCTCAGTCTATAGATTTCCAAATGCTCGAAGTAGGTCGACAGCGCATCATTGACTTATGTTCTGTGACTGAGACATCACCTACCATCAAGTGAACCTCACGCTTGTCAGTTGATATTCAACTTGAAAAAAATATCTGAAAAGATGGAAAAATGAAATTCAATGTACATATATCTGGAAAAGCCAACACATTTCTTGCCGGTTGAAAATAGTAACATTTTAAACGTAAGAGGCTTAGTGGCCGGGTCAAGTGGCGGGCTTCACGTTAAGTTAGTTATATTAATAACGACCCAGCTATCTTGACGGCTTATGGCCACATGGTTCCAATTACACTTGTCTTTACGACATTACCGGGCGATTTAAACACGTATTATATTTTAATATAAATGTTACATATCTTTTGAAAGATTAAAGTAGGTACCTAGCAGCACAAAAGTGATCTTAAAAATCTAGTAAATACATATTACCTATTCATCAATGTTAAGTGTAGGTACGTACAAATCAAATCTGCAATAATTTTTTTATAAATAAGATGTTAATATTATTTAACAATTTTACATTTACTGCCAGTTCTCAAATCAAGGGCGTAGAACGGACGAGAAGAACTGGCAATAAACTCTCCGCCACTCTTTTTAACTGCCAAGTTTTTGGTTTTACAAAATGTTTGTAAGGAGCTGCAACCATTACACCATGTTCCACATGTACAATCGTTTTGTTAAACGAAATAATTCAAAGAGAAATTATAATATGTATCACATACTTTCTCTTATGTCGACGAAATATTTACATAGTATAAAACAAAGTCGCCGAAATGTACATAATGGACACGCATAATTCGTTTTTGTTTTATTTATAATTGTCAAGACAAGGATTTTTCTAAAAATATTAAGAAAAAAATTTAATTAGAAAAAAGGTTCTTTAAACATATTAACAGTTTGATTTTAATTTTTTAGTACTGTAAAGGGGAGATTTGGTCTCATTTTCTTCATTAGTATAGCCGTGCGAAGCCGCGGGCATCTAGTAGGTACTCTATATTGTATACAGTGACCTCCAATAGTTAGTTGTTTATCCACCTTTCATATATTTTCCAAAATATGCAGTTTCTGGGACTGATCTGTTTATGATTTATGTTCGGATACGCTATATTATACTTTTGGAGGGCACTGTATTATTTAAATATATTTCCTACAATATATTTCCGGTTAAAATATATAGGAAGTGTACCGTTAAACTAAATCCTTTGTACATAAACCTAACCGTATTTAAATATTGGATCTATTAAAATGGAAGGAGAAGGGTGCTAAAAAGCTCCATAATTCAAACTTTCTTAACAGGCCATACAAAAGGTGTTAACTCGTCCAGCCCCGAAGTGCTCTGAATTCGCTTAAACTTTCCCTTAACTCCGGATTATAGTACAATGAAACAGCCACACACAGTATTTGAGTATTGTTAATTTTAATAAAGAATTACATCGTTTGTTAAGGCTAACCTTATTTTTCGTTTCGTTGGCACGTTCGGTAGAACACCTGCCGTGTGCATCGATGGGTCGTGGTTTCGATTCCCACCGGGACGACATGATTATAATTTTCTGTTTCGGTTTATTGACTGGTGTTCTGCGGCTGAGGTATTATTATCTATACTAGCTGATGCCCGCGACTTCGTTCGCGTGGGGTTCACTTTAAATTTTATTTTTTTATAAATTTTATTAGTGGGGAAGATACTGTATCCACCTCGATATATATTTCATTTAATTGATTATTTTCATTTTCGGAATATTTTTTAAATTCCCTTTTCTCGGGATTCCCGCGGCAGTCAGAAGCAATAAAAGCAATGTCGAATAATGATTGATGAAAAGATAAAATAAACGATCTCATTAGAAATACTTTTCAATATTACTTTTTCTATTGTTATAATATAGTTTTTGTAAAAAATAAATAAATAAATACAAAAAAATATTTCATAAAATTCAACTCCAGGTTCGAACTCGCATCTTCAGTTACGCATTGGGATTGCATATCCACTATTCTACGGATACATATCGAAAACTGCGAAATCATCAAACTATTTCATTTACATATCAAACTGTGATTGACATCTGACAATTCGAAAAAGTTCAACGCGAGTCAGTTTTCATTGCAATTTGTTGAAATGGTGGCTTTAAAATAATATTTAAATGATGATAACTTTTTTTTCCGACAACCGATTTCGATTAAACAAAGCCTATATGTTGCCCCGGACTTATATATTTGTGTGAATTGCATGATAATCGGTTCAGTATCTTCGGAGATTAGCGTGAACAAACAGACAGACAGACAGACAGACAGACAGACAGACGGACAGACAGACAGACAGACAAGAATCTTAAAAATTGCATTTATGCATTCTGCTACCCTTCTTTTATCACCCCCCTTAATTTCTGGTAAAAATATTTAGTGAAGCGTAATTTCGATCCTACTCTTTTATTATATGTATAGATTACCTACCATCAAATCTAACCTCATGGTCATCTGTCGATATCAGACATAAAAAAATCCATTTTTGATAGCATACGGTTTATATTACACACAATTTAATATAGTAGAGATATAATTTAAAAGTTTAATAGAAGAATATTATTACATTACGAACATACTCAACGGCCAATTAGAATTATTTATCGCGTCATTATTACTGAATAATATTTTTAAGCACTGGCTTTTATTGGTCCACGAGTAATGCAACTCAAATCACAAATTGAGTACAATAATTGAGCTATTAGTGACAACATTTATTTCGATAAATGATAAATTACTGTTTTTAAGTATATAACGACAATATATAAGCATTAGTTTGTAAGTATCACAGCAACTTGTAATAAGACTTTACAGCTAGCTTTTCTCTTAATAAAATATGTCAGAACTTCTACTGAATGAGAATCATAAAGAACGAATTAAAATTATAAAGAACCATACTGGTATTCATACAGTTGTATTCAAGTTTCAAGTAGTAAAATTTCAAGACCACAATCTTTTAAAATGCATTCCGACGCGATGTCTTCAAATTCTTGAAACCGTTTCACCTGCGTTGCTCGGGTTTCTTTTTTCGCATTCTCCAGCATAATTATCTTAGCCTCATTTTTTTTTAATATTTGCAAGAACAATTCTTACTAGAGATTCTCTTGAAATATAATTCTTATCTTTCTTTTCTTTGGAGATTTTTAAAGCTAATGAAGAATGTGCTTATTGTTAGCAATATAACAACAGAAGAAACTTGGCCAAGGACTGCAATAATGTAGCATTTAAAGCTATTATTATATCATATTTATATAAATGCTCGAAGTAAAAAGTAGGTCGACAGCGCATCATTGGCTGATGTTTTGTGGCGGACGTATCACCAATTTTTTGATGGACTCTGTAGATATCTAACATAATATATAATATGTGTGTGTGCATATAATTATTGGTAATTTACATTTTTTCGTCACCGCCTACATACATATAAACGTTTCGATTTAAATCTATAAATACCCGAAGTGAGCCTCATTCTCGTCTATCAATAACTGATATTTTACATTAGATACGAATAATCTAAGTGCAGATTTTTAAAGACTACCCATTAGCGTTCATAACTTCACACGAAATCTCGCTTAGATTATATCTCCTGACCAAATATATTATTTGTTGCCTATAAAAAAATTAAGTCAATTTTTAAGTGGGGAAGACATGCTTATAGAAACTAGAAATATGCCCTGACTTCGCACGTTTAATGTAGATCTACTATACACAAAAATGTCTATGTTAGTCGCTGATAATGTAGCTTTCAATTGGTGAAAGAACTTTTAAAATCGGTCGAGTAGTTTATTAGTTAAATCGTAACAAACAAACAAATATTTTCTCTTTATAATATTGGTATAGATTATAATCATGTCGTCCCAGCGCGACAGAACATCGAATCTGCAACTCATCGGAGCGTTAGGGAAGTGTTTTACCACTTTTTTTAATGTTACATATCGATAGACGAGCATGAGGTTCACTTAATGGTAGGTGATACCTCAGCCACAGAACATCAGTCAATGATGCGCCATCGACCTACTTTTCGTGCATTCGGAAATGCATACGATCATGCGCCAACGAGCCCGTAAAACTCAAAAGTTTTACTCAATTGGAAAATATTTCAATAAATATTCTAACTTCAATTTCATCTGGCGATAGCGTCTCACAAATGTTTTATTTTATTTCACTTCTAGTCAATTGAATACAGGATCAATGGCCAATTAATAGCTTTGTTTTGTCTGTTTGGCTATTCTCAGTTTCCCATTTGCTCACATCATCCGACAAATAGTTAATTTTGAGTTGGAATATGCCAATTTGTAGTGCAACGCTAGAATAAAAGTATTTATACTACACCTCCCCGGAAAATACGTCATAGTTTTTCATAATGGGGCAGAACAGACGTCACTGTTGTCGTTGCCGAGAACGGGTAACAAAGTTGTATAAATTAATTTCTAATGTGCTGAGCGGGTTAGAAAACTTTATGAAAATACATTGTTAACGTGGTGTTTTTTTTAAATTTTGGGTAACATCAACCTAGTCCAATTGGACAACCTAATTTATCTCCAAATGCGCAATGATACTGGCCACCTTACCTTTGGATAAAAAAATCTAACTATTCTTTTTTCATTAATTAATTATTTGTATGTAATAATTTCAATATTAACTTCAATTAAAGATATTTCGTTTTTATTTTCTTCGTAGGCGTAGTATAAAGCACTTTTCTAGAAATAATTACTAAATGTATTAATGTAGACATCAGTAGGTAAGCATGAAGCTCAAATTACGGTAGGTGGTGGACCAAAAGGAATTATTTTTTAGGCAGGTGGCTGACCTGATGGTAAGTGATCACCGCTGCCTATAGACAAGCCGAGCCAGGCAGCATCTGAGGATTTTTTGGTGAGTGACCCTAAGAGACGAGCTGTCAACTAATTTTCTTTTGGCTACTATTTGGGAAAAGTGCATATTGGCGTTCAAGTTCAAGGAGATATGTAAGTAATATTATGATCAGCATAATTCATTTCGCAGGTAGATAAATTTATATAGCGTATCTTGCCTGGTGCTAATTACCATTCTGACATCCTCATTGGTCCACTGGCTACCTTACGTTTCAATAGGTCGCAGGTTCGAATCCCGAGGGGATGACAAGTTCATAATTTTTTTGTAAGCATGTTTTCTCGTAAATTTCAACTGAGTAACTTACCACCGCATCGTTCAAACTTGGAAAATGGCATTTTGATTATAGTATTTTCGAATGCTTAAAGTAAAAAATTTATCGACAGCATATCCTTGATAGATTATTCTGTGGCCTACTATCAAGTGATCCTTATGTTGTCGATATCTGACATACATAATGACCAAGAATTCGATGTTGGTCTGGTAATTTCTGCACCCTTCCTGGATCTTGAGGCAGTACTGGCTCTGCCCTTCTTACGGATGTAAATATTTATTGCTTGCTTCTTCACATGGCTCACGTTTAGTTAATGTCTTGTAAAAATAAATTTCATTATTCGCCGCGTGAAAACGCTAACCTAATTTCACTTATAGACGTTTATAGAATTTTTATATACCTCTCACCCCTGCTAATACCCCCCGTTACGTCTTAATGCGATGAATATAAACAAAGATACTTTAAAGATTTCTCACTTAACAACCGAATAGTGGAGTGTTCTTTACAATACAGAATGTATGGACATCAAACACTATACGCCCGTATACAATGGGTCTAACAATGTAAGAATGAAGATTTCTTTGCACCGAAATAGCGCTGAGTGTCTCTTCAAACGTCCCCTGTCAGTGTCTATTCACGTGAAAGAAAATTGTAACAAATATACACCCTTGTATCGATTGTATGCTGTAGGGCCAAGGTACACACGCTACTTTTAGCAGAAAGCGATGATTTAGTCGCTATTCGGAAGCTAGTGTCGCGTCCGAATGCTTTAACCCATATATACTAATATTATAAAGAGGAAAGATTAATTGTATTTTTGTATGTAACGAATAAACTTAAAACTACTGAACCGATTTCAAAATAATTTCACCAATAGAAAGCTACATTATCAGTGAGTATCATAGGCTATTTATATATATATATATTTTTAGTACATCTACAGTGCACCCATGCGAAGCCGGGGATCGCTATTAAACTTATAAACCAGTGATTCTCAGCCACTGTGCTGCGGCACTTTTGTGTGCCGCATTATTTTTAGTGTGCCGACAAATTTCAGAAATGTATATATAGTTTAAAGTACTTATATTTCTTACTCTGTGTGTGACAAAAAAAAGGTTCAGAATCGAGGTGTTCAAAGCAAGGGACGCTCGCAGAAAAGCGTGATTCCCATACAGCGATTAATCGCAGACAAAACGCGATGGGATATCTATACAGAGGGGTGAGCACGAATAAGTATCGAAAGAGTATTCGTATCGTCGAACTGTCATTTGTATGAGATTTTTCATACAACTGACAGTTTGACGATTCGAATACTTTGTCGATAGTCGTTCGTGCTCACCCCTCAGCTCTGTTAAATCGCACGCAACGATCGAACGATTGTCAACCGCAAAAAGTCGCCACTACGCGATGTAGTATCAATGTACTCGCAAAATCGTGTAGCATGGTGCGTAGACTGACGCGTAGCGTGTGTGCATTGGCCCTTAGAAGAACCGGGTACTTGAGTGTAGGTTATCAAGTCCAAGAAATATAGCACGACTCATGCTATAACAATTTTGTTAAACAAAAAAATATATATATTTTAACTTTAGAAAGATGTTTATTTTTCGTTCGTTTCGGTTTTTAGAATTTCTTGAAAATAATTCTGTATTTATAATATCTTATACTATTCTTTGATCCATTCTAACCATAAATATAAAAGTCCGAATAACAATTCGTCGATATAAAAGCAAAAACGTTTATCTACAAAAGAAAAAATCTGGGAATAAATTTCCGCTCATATACAAATACATTTCATGTTAATGTTTTCGGTATTCTATTTGTTGTCTCCAAATAGAATAGCAAATGGCGGGATTAGCGTAAACAAAGGTGAGTTGATTAAGAAATTATTTGGGACTGAGACAATATCTGCTGTGTAATGTGGGACAGCCGTGTCCTTAATTTTCAGGGATGGTGCGACCTTTGAGTGAAATAGTGATGGGACAAAATGCGATTGTGACTCAACCTGTGACAAAATACTAGGAAGTATTTATTCTGCTAATAAATTATTTGAGTTGAATAAAAATAAGATGCTTTTAGCTACTTGCGTAAATATATGTGTGATGTTGATCTATAAAGCTCTATTCGTCTGTCAGAAACGAATAATATTTGCTAAAAATGTTCCCGTTTATCTGATATTTTACTTTAAACTTACTAAGATAATAATTCTAACAATATTATCTATATATAATATATGAATATTCAAGATAGTATTTATAATAGTTTTGTATAATGTAATATAAAAACTCTTTTTTTTTAATGTCAGACGAACATGAGGTTCACCTGATGGTAGGTGGTACCCCAGCCACAGAACATCAGTCAATATTACGCTGTCTTATTTTGGAAATCCATAGACTGAGACCGAAACGCGCAATGTGCACTAAACAGTTTCTCTATCTATAAAACTATTATATGCAAAACAAAAATATAGGCCAAATCTAAATAAATGACAATTTAGTAGTGATCTCAAGCATAAATATACATAAATAAGCATAGAAATAAGATTAGCTTAACATCAATCACATGACTAATGTTCATTTAATTGTCACTTGTAAAAAATACCCCGAAGGTTGTTTAGTCATAGTCACAGGTATCAATAATTTTTCATGATATTTTAGACAAAATACACATAGATGTGTACCTGTTACGAAATGTCACAACCCTAGAGAGGGAGTAGAAAGTTTGGACACGGCAAATTAGGGGTAACATGTATTTTTGCTGAGCTTAGTAATTTAAAAGTACTTAGTGACGCTTGAATCCGTCCAATTACTTTTTGAGTAATTTTTCTAATTAACAACGTTTTATCCAATGTTAGTCTTAATTAGTTTTTACCATAATTACCTTAATTATTTTTCTCATCCTATCGTTAAAATATTGTATATTTTTTTAATCAAAATATAGCTGCAAATATATATTTTCAAATCATTTGACTAAATGTGGAGCAAATGATTATTAACATTTATTTGAAATTAATGAATGATAAAATTATGCACATTATAAGTTATGTATCTATGTATTTATTTTATAATCAAGTGAACCTCATGCTCGTCTGTCGATATCTAACATAAAAAAATAATAACATAAATCAAAGTTAAACATATTCGGCCTTATTAGTTAACGTGTTATAAGATTGATATAGTTAAAATATGTTTTGTCTCGTTCTATCGAATATAAAAAGACTATATACGTTTATGAATGAGGCCGTAAAGTATTTAAATCCCTATTTAATGACCACGGTCAAGTTATGACAGATGACAGCAATATGAACATTTTTATTTTTTCAAAATAGCAATTGCTACCCTCAGAGATTACATACCCTGTTATATCATATACTAGTGGACCCCGCAGACGTTGTTCTGCCACAATTTTGGCTTCGAAATTATATAATTATTCTTAAATTTGAATATGCCCATATACCCACTATAATTGTCTAATATGTCACTGATTTGCAGTAGACATCTGTTATTTCAAAAAAGCTAAGAATGCATGACGTGAGCTGTCAAGATGGCTGAGTTTCGAATCTAATTTATTTTATAATTAATTTTATGCATATATTTTTTCCAGATTTTTTCCAATATTTTAATAGCCTATGTCTTTCAGTCTCCCGCGACCACGGTTGCTGAAAAGCATCCGAAACGTCGGGTTAAATAATTTAAATAATAAATCTCGTTTTAATCCGGTATACAGTATTTTATTTAAAAGCCTATGTCTTATTCCCGACATAGAGGAATCCAACAAATAAGATATCGTTAAAATCGGTGCTTGAGTTATAAGTGGTGTAACTAACACAACTTTCTTTTATATACTATATAGATATAGATTTTGCAAACACTAGAGATATCACTGTTGTACTGTTATAATAGGGATTAATAAATAAATAAAAGTATTTTTTTTATTTTTTTTACTAACGCGAGTAGTTATCATCATGGAATATTTGTATAATACTCGCGTTAATAAAAGACAATATTATGTGCATCAGTACTGAAAAACGCCAGCAAAATCAATGTAGTTTGTTAATTTGTAAGTATTTCTCTACATTTTCATATAGATTTATTGGTCGTTTAATAATGTAGTTAGACTGACTCAGTCTACTGTCACCTCTCATTATAATATGTATTATGTTTGTTTGTAACGATTTTACTTAAAAACTTCTCGATCGATTTTAGAAATTCTTTCACCGTTAGAAAACTACATCTTCACCAAGTTACATAAGCTATTTATTTCCTTAATTAAACTTGAATAGTGTAACCCAAGGTGTAAAAAAAAGTTGTAGGGAGTAATCTCTGGATCTACAGAACCGATTTTAAAAATTATTTCACCAATAGAAAGCTAGATTATCAGCAAGTAACATAGGCTATTTTTTGTGTATAGTATATCTACATTGCATACGAAGCCGGGCCGTGTTACTAGTTAATGATATAGTAACTTTAAATTGCACATGTTCAACCACTTTGAATGACTACATAATAATCGCAGCGACTGTGGGGCTTCGTTCATCAGTCTTTATAATAAGCTATTCTTCATTCCACATAAAACACCGGAAGCCCTATTGTATTCTAATTAACTTAAAATTGTTTACAAATATTAAATCTTTATAGCATTAATCAGAAATTCAAAATTATCCGTATATATCTATCTTCAATACAGACTTCACTACTCGTATACGAATATATTCAACTTCCAACACGTGTACACTTTATAATAAATAATAATTTAAAAAAACTAAAAATCACGCTTTCTATAGAAAACCGAACTAAAAAAATAGAAAATAAATTTTAATAAATTTAAATTAAGAATAGTGTTAAAAATTTCAATAAATATAAATTAATAATATAGTATATAGTTCGGACAAAAACACGAACCCTAGTCAAAACTGAATGTATATAAATACGAATTCTGACATTTACTCCTAGTTTAAAATCATACATATATGTAGTTTAAAGTAGTCATAACAGTTAAAACGTATAAAACTCGTATCTGAAGAGATTACCCTCATTTTAAAATGACCCCGTATATCTGCAATTCCTCTGCTAATTCAAAAGCTTCCTTTTATTCGACTCGGTACAAACTATATTCAACATTGACCCAACCCTTTTTATCACGTCATTCAGCCAAATTGCTAGACTTAAAATCGCAATTCACATCTCATTCACCCGCTTTTATGATAAAAGGTGTTTAAAGAGAACATTTCCAGAATGACTATCCGGTGTAAAAAGATTTATTTGAAAAATATATGTTGAGTCTAAATGCAATTTTGTAGTGTCTGTAGTTTGAAGTCGATATCGTTTTATTTGAGCAACTATAAATTAACCTGCGGATTCAATATGTTTTTTACGATTTTTATAACACGCTTTTCCAATAGAAAATGAAGTGTAATTGCACCAAAGAGAATTATTGAAGTAAAATTATTAACACGAGTATCACACATTTAAATAAAATAACTTATCAGGGAATTGAAACTGGTCGCGGCAGACTGAAAGATGTTTGTGACTAATATTAATAGTCACTTCACGATATAGCTGCAAAACAGTCAATTTTTAAAAAACTTTAATTTCGAATCGAAGACTAAATGTTACCAAAATATAACCAGTGAAAATTAAAAATACCATTTCATTCGAGATTAAATTTTAAATCGTAGTTGTTCTAGAAATTACATTGTACGTACAAATTCTGCTCAGTATTAGGTAACGTTTGGCTGTGGCAATAAAGTTACTATACCAGGCCTTTGTCCAAGTTTTATATGGCAATAATATATATCGGAAACAGGATGGTAACGAAGGCCACTGTTTCCGCTTCGTTACATTTACGATGGACTCCTTAACAAAGTTACCTACTGAAGTTTTTCGCATTCTAACTTTATTATATAAGGGATAGGAGATTGACGGTAATTTTTATTTACTGATAGATTTTTTGATGTGATTTTCTTCAAATGACATTTTTGAATATCATTTCGCAGTGTGAGGAGTCAGAATGTGCTACTTAAAAAAAATATGCTGATTTTTTCGTAGGTTATATGTTTATTTTTTACTTATGAAATTTATCGAATGAAAATGAACCAACCAACGGGTAACACCCGAATAGAAGTTCCCCACTACTTCAAATAAACACAAAAAATATATAGACAAGATTTGGTACGGTGGTATATATGTGTAAGGTGTAGACGTGTGCATCCAAGAAAGCTAGCTATCTAATTCAATAGTTTAAGCCAATGCAAGATTTACAACGTTAATTATTTGGTAGTGCTCTATAAGTGACATTTCCTTTGAAGATGTTGCAAGAGTAATTATCTTTTATACTATGTCAATTAGTACTTGTATCTTAAGATGAAAAATATTAATAATATTATACGATATTACCTATTTTAATATTAATTTCATATTACAAGAACCATCTAGTTAGTGAAAATTTGAAAGAAATATTAACAAATAAACTATTTTTTTAGCCTGGAACTAGTAGTATATGTAATATGTTTTTTTTTATGCTAAATCCATCTATGAGCATTAAAAAAAAATATAGGGTCTATGTGGTATTTCATCACCAAAATTATTTTAGGTACTACAAAATACCACTTTATAATTTATTAATGTTTTTCTGTTTTTCACCGATTTTCACTATTTTATAATCTTTTAAAATCCTACTTATCACTGAAATTAGGTAGTGGCTATTATATGTATGTTCATGATCAATATAACAAACATTCATATGCACAGCATTATCCCTAACCTATTTTGTATCTTAGCTACTTTAGTTCCAGATTAGCCAATTATTTATTTTGTACACGCAATTTACCGTTAGTTTATCCAAAACAATTTACTGAAGCAATTTCACAAGACTATTTATGAACTTGTTTTTAATCTCTTGGTAATTACAAAGTTAATTGTTTCAGGCACTGCGCATTACGGCGAAGACAGTGTCGGGTCATTCCCCTACTTCGAGTACAACGTGCCCAGGAATGTAACGACTGTGGTTGGACAAACTGCCTTCTTGCATTGCAGAGTGGAACAGCTGGGCGATAAAGCTGTAAGTATTGCAAAACTTTTTTTACTTATATCTAAGTTGTCTAATCCATCCCGATCTTAGAGTTAGTAATCCAGTATGTTCGTGTGTAAGTAATTTTGTAAGGCAGTTTGTTAGTTATTAGGGTTCCGTACTCCCTACCAAATAGGTACGGAAACCTAATAGGATCACTTCATTTTCCGTCTGTCTGTCCGTCTGTCATAGTCGATCGCGTGGAGGTATCAAATACTCAGGTTTGCAATCCCTTGCAGACCTAGGTATTTGTAAGAGGAATATCGAAATTCCGAACGGATAACGAACCACCGTTTACAGATGGAAAATCTTCAAAAAACTTTCCATATTGCGCGTTTCGGGTTCAGTCTCTGGATTGTCGAATGCTCGAAGTAAAAGTATGTCGACAGCGCATAATTGACTGATGTTCTGTGGCTGAGGTATCACCTACCATCAAGTGAACCTCATGCTCGTCTATTGACATCTAACATAAAATATTATAAAGAGAAAGATTTGTATTTTTGAATTTTTGTATGTTATGAATAAACTCAATAACTACTGGACTGATTTTAAAAATTATTTCACCAATAGAAAGCTACATTATCAACGAGTAACATAGGCTATGTTTTGTTTTTAGTACATCTACATTGCACCCGTGCGAAGCCGGGGCGCGTTGCTAGTCTAACATAAAATAAACTATAATATAAGATAGAGATGCGCAGTCTCTTTGTGATGATGATCTGTGTGATGTCCCGCTTTTAGCATATTTCGATATTTATTTAGGAGAATCAACTACGAGTAAGTTATCCTTACGGTACTTTGTAGTTGTGTATACCTTTAGGTAGGTTTGTAAACGAATGTCGTGATAATTATCAAATATGGATGTACGAGATGAGTAAAACAATATTCAAATAATAACACTATTTATTATTTAAAAATAGGTTTTTTGAATTACAATTATACCGTTGTCGGGACAACCCTTTAAGTAGATTTGTAACTGTGCTAGGAAGTCCCGATCTATCGCAGAAAATTTCTTAAAAGTTTTACAACTTATTGAATGAAAATCAGAGAAAAGGAATGTTTGTTTCTACGTGTGTGCTTCGAAATAACTTATATCACCGCATACACGAATTCAAGTCCGACCAGTCAGTACAAGTAACACCCGTTCGCGAGTACAACGCTTGGCCATATTAGACTACAGAATCGATAATATTATCTTTTATTAACACCAGTATCAAACATTTAACCCTGTCAAGTCAAAAGTAGCTAAAAAGTGTTGCCATACAATTAAAAAAAATATACATAATATGTGCAATATTCGTACTTGGTGTTTCGTGGTAACACTTTTTGGCTATTATTTGAAGCGTATGTCCTCGTGTATACAACCTCACACCACACTAAGATTTGAAGTGTTACGTTTCACGATCTCGGGGTTTTCATAACGCGCTAAAGTTTAAAGCCAAACTTACATGGAACAAAGGAAATTCTAATATTTGTTGAAGTCGGAAAATTGCAGTGCAAAATTTAGGAAAATAAACGTGGAATAGCTTTATGCTTGCTGTTTAACTAGTTAACCCGCAACTTTGTCTATCATTTTGATTACTGAGGGGCTAGCACGAACAACTATCGAAAAAGTATTCGTATTGTCGAACTGTCATTTGTATGCAAATTATTTCTTATACAACTGACAGATTGACGATTCGAATACTTTCTCGATAATCGTTCGTGCTAGGCCTTCTTACAGATTGACGATTCGAATACTTTTTCGATAGTTGTTCGTGCTAGGCCCTCTGACAGATTGACGATTCGAATACTTTCTCGATAACTTTCAAATTTCCCATCTATGAACGTTGGTTCGTTACACAGTCGGAATTTAGATATTACTCGCACCCGTTTAATGCCCGATGTTACCAGACGTGAGGAAGACATGCTTACAGAAAATTATAATGTTGTCCCGGTGAGATTCGAACCCGCGACCCATCGATGCGCACGGCAAGTGTTCTATCGAACGCACCAAAGAACCCGTCATATGTACTTTATTTAATTTAATTCCTTTGCAGGTTTCATGGATAAGGAAAAGGGATTTGCATATATTAACAGCGGGAATACTAACATACACATCGGATCAAAGGTTTCAGGTCAGTAAATTATTAATTTCCTTAGTCTTTTAACATTTTGACGAATTTCCGGATAACTTTGACGAATTTCCGGAAAATTTTGACGAATTGCCCTTTTAATAAGGGACTTATAATAATCCTAATTCTTATTCAATATTTGTTCTAATTTGTTAATATAATTAGGGTATTTGTATCTTTTATAAGAATACCTATTACTTGTGAATATTAAAGCTTTTAAATTCAATATTTAAACGTGTTTTTACTGTTTCTGTAGAAAGTGTCTATGTATTGTAAAATTTTAATTTCTACGGGCATTGCCTGAAATAAAATTTTTCTTATTATTATTATAAGCCTGTTATAATAGTTTTTTTATTTCAAGCTGAAGGTAAAATTGAGATACTATGACATTGAAAGACTCTTGTGATCATGGAGTAGACACATTTATGTGTCCGTTTTACTAATTATTTTCTCTTATAGGATTCGGATCATTTTTATTTTATCTTATTTTCCTTGGACTTGAACCCACGACCTCCGGGAATACTACGGAGTCGAGGATATATAGAACATTTAATTACTGCTTGAAATAATAATATAGGTATTTTAATAAGGTTGGCTAAAATAGCCTTACTTCAATAGAGAAAGAATCAGAATGATAGAGTGTTTCTACTTTAGTTTTTGGAATCTAATTAAAATATCATTCATCTTTTATTTATTAATATCATACAAAAGAGACGAGTCTTAAACACAATTTAATTCATTTTATTTTAAATATTAAATATAAACGGTCTTATTCATAAGCGTAGCTTGATATATACGAAAAATATGTTTTGTCTCGCTCTATCAGCTTGATATATACGAAAAATATGTTTTGTCTCGCTCTATCGAATATAAAAAGACTACAGAACGAAAGAAACAAAGCATATTTTAACTATATCAAGCTTATTACGTTTATGAATAAGCAAGAAAATATTTTAATTTCATTATGTATATACCACTGACAATACAAGACAGATTTTTGCTCTTCTGTACCGTGTGATATATTAACGTCAATAGAAATCAAATCAATTGGTCCAGCCGGCAGCATGACAAGTGCGACAAAATTTTGTCTACCGTTTTCTCGTGTTTCAATCGACTATCGCTTTATTTCTTTCGGGTCTAACATGACAATTACACTTAAAACTCGACTTTTATTATCAAAAATAGATACATTTGTCGATCGAGATATCTTTTCTATCAAAATTGTCGATGTCGAGATATAATATATCGAGATATCTTACACCTTAGTTTGTCTTCTCTCGTCCGCGACATATCTCGTGGCGGTCATGCTAGCCCCGCTGGAAGAGTTTGCAACTTCCAAAATTTCATCATAATCGTATAATTTAGTGCATAGTGATTAGGATTTAGGAGTGTGCGCTTTATAAGCGTAGAGTACATACATACATATTATCACGCCTCTTTCCCATCGGGGTAGGCAGAGATCACGGAATTCCATATGCTCCGATCCTTACATACCACTTTCGCTTCTTCTACTTTCATCACTGCTTTCATACACTCATCGGTTTCGAGTACTTTTGATTTGAACTTTACCTCTACTGGCGTAGAGTAAGCGCGGTTTTAGATTTTTAAGCACAATAATTATTATTACACAATAATTAGTTTCGTAGTAAATATGAGGAGGTTACTGATACTCACTGTAACTATCGCTAGAACATATTAATAATACAAATATCAGGAGTTGATATCATTGATACTTGCTATTAGCAAAAATATTTTTTCAGAAAAAAAATTTGTATGTTTTATATAACTTTATTATGTAAATAACGAAATAATAAAGCAGTAATAGGATGTTTTAGAAAAAAATATTTTGCCCCTTGGCTCAGTGGCGTTGCGTTTAACACCTCCGGTCTCGTGTACGAATCCTGGGAAAACGAAATAAAGAAATTGTTTCGTTCAACAGAAGACTACTACCTACTTGCCTGAATTTACCCTATGCCCTATTAACTGACTTGGGAATTCACTACTAAATTAAATTTACACGTATCTGCACTAATATTATAAAGAGGAAAGATTTGTATTTTTTACGTTTGTAACGAATACACTCAAAAACTCTTGGACTGATTTTAAAAATTTCACCAATAGAAAGCTACACTATCAGCGTGTAACCTAGGCTATTTTTTGTGTAGAGTACATCTACATTGCACACGTGAAGCCAGGGCATGTTGCTTACGATTTATAAGTAGCAATTCAATAATCTTATTATTTTTAGGTGATCCGGCCGGACAAGTCAGAAAATTGGACATTACAAATCAAGTTCCCCCAAGAGCGAGACGGCGGTATTTACGAGTGCCAAGTCAATACGGAGCCCAAGATGTCGTTAGCATTCCAGCTTAATGTTGTCGGTGAGTTTATTTTAGTTCTAGGAGTCTTATTTGACGGGCTAAAATGGATTTGGCGGGCTTTGGAGCATTGAGTAATACAATTTATGTCGTTATATCGGGGGCTTCATAACAAAAGGATTTCATACAAAAGTGTACTGAGCGAACGATTTGCGAGAAAGGATTCGTATTTTAAATAAAATACTTTATACCAGATTAAAACGCTTTGTATTATTTATCCCGTCATTTCAAGTGCTTCAAATAAATATCAACTCTGTAGGAATAGATGGCAATAATTTGGCAACTTTGTGATATTTCAATTCAGACAGCTGTCACTTTCATCTGCCCGTGACCACGTTTGCTGAAAACTCTGAAACATCGGGATAAATAATAAATTACCTTTTATTCCGGTATAAAGTATTATATTTCAATGTGTGATACTCGCGTTCATAAAATATATTATTAAGTATTCGTATCGTCAATCTGTCATTTGTTTCAATTTCAACTAATTTTTCATACAACTGACAGATTAATAGATTGACAATTGACAGATTCATAGATTGACAGTTGACCGATTTATAGATTGACAACTGACAGATTGACATTAATAATCTCGCAGGCTGTTCGTGCTTCATTGTGGTAATTTAGTAACTTGAAGAAAGCTAAAACTGCAATGTCAATGGATGCCGCCTCGTTGCAGAGAACTTGCAAACTTTGTCTTGCTCTTGTAATCAATGAGACACCTCTTTGTAAAGTAGTTTATTAATTGCTCACATCGCTCGTTATACGCTTACAGTAATTATTATATGTTATATAATAGATTGGAAGGATGGATACATTTACATTTTATGATTTGTGTTATTTTAACTATATTAATTTAATATACTTTTAATTTTTATTAATCATATTACAATCTCAGAAGGCTTTGGAGTTAAACATATTCGCTGTCACAAAAATAAAAAAATAATACAATTATAATTAATTAATATAATATAAACTTAGTGTATAAATGACAGTGAAACGGCAGATTACTCAGCCTATGGTAATAATTTTTACTTTGACTACTAATTATTCCCTCTATCCCTTCTTTTGGATTGTAGCAGCCGTTGTTATTCTATAAAAGTTAGTAATTCTTTACGAGTTCCTTTCTTTTGAATATTAAAATAACAACCAGTGAATAAATAAACGTAATAGAATTATTTGTTAAATATTTCTTAAAAAATCATATACAACTTATTAAGTTAAAAGACTATTCTTTTAAAATTCATAAAATAGCCTTGACCTCTTCCGAATTCATAAGAGGTATTCGAAATTTGAAAGCTTTTCTCAATTTCAACACCAAAAAGGGACTATCAACCAAAATCCTTGAATTATTCAGAAATTGGACGTAGTAGTTTTATCTATACTAAATAATAAATAATAAAGAAGATTTGTTTGTTTGTTTGTAGCGATTCAACTCAAAACCTACTCGACCGATTTTAAAAATTCTTTCACCAATAGAAAGCTAAATTAGCCGCGAGTAACATAGGCTATATAGTTCATCTACATTGCACCTACTTTTTTTGCATCTACTTGCATTGTCTCTATGACTCAGTAGTCTATGCGTTGCCTTTAGTATCGTACGTCCCGGTGAAAACATGATAAAAAAATTGTTTCCAACATGCAAAGCTCAAAAGTATGATCAATACTTGCCTGTAAAGAAAAATGATCAGTAAAACAGGCAAAAATTGTATCTGCAATCCCCGGGAGGGCAGCAAAAGATAGTGCTTGGGGACGCTGGTGCGTTCCTATGGCGATCCCGAATTCCCCTACATACTGGGTAAGGCTACCTCTTACGTAGGAGTTTTAGTGGTTAGAAATACTATCTATACAAAAAAGATAACACTTAGCTGTTAATCGAATACAAAATGATTTAAACACTCGCGTAAGTTGTTTACAAAATTGGATCTTTTAAGAAAATCCCCAACATTTCGGCGTTTCGCGCAGATTAAATTGTCCAATGACAATGTACGAAGGTTGCCATAAAAGGTGCCTGGGATTAAATCTTGCGTCTAAAATTTGTTGTACCATGTTTATCTTCCTCTGCCCTCATTGGCGGGAATGTGCGATAAGATTTTTTATCTTTTAATATCAAAATAAGTGCTATTTCACGGCGAATGAATGCGACGGATTTGATACGATTTAGTCTTTTATTTTTGCCTTTCTGAAAGGTTTCTTTTCTTGTTTCAATGAAATATTAATGATTACCTAGCGTGTTTTGTATTCTTGGTTCTCATTTTGAATAATATCTTTATCTCTAATGAAATTTTTGTTTTGAAATGGTTCAATTAAAACTAAAATATGTACAAGGATAATAAGTACTCGAAGGTATAACTCTACATTGAAAATTTAGATTTAAAACAGGGACTGAATACCGGTAAATTTACTATGGGAGTTTAACCGAAACAATAAAGGTTTTTGTTAATATTCTTTCGTTTTTAGTCATATTTACTGAAAAAAATAGTGCTTAAGTTCAGTATGTATTACTCTTTAAAACTATTATCATGGTATCTCAGTCAGACACGTATTTTGGAAAATTAACCGGTTTCAGTCCCTGATTTATAAATTTTCTTGTAAATTAAATAATTCAATGCTTAAAATTATACGTGTTTTTTATAATGTCATATATGTCTATGTACATGTATATTAAATTTTATTTCTGTTTATTGTTATGTTTCGAATAAATAAATGAAATATAATATCCATGGAAAACAAAATATATATAGTATTATTATGAAATAATTAAAAAGAAGAATACTTTAGATAGGTAGGGGAGGTCAGCTCAAAGCGGCCACCTTAACTTTGAGTGAAAAAAAAAACATGTGATACGACGGATTTTTTAAAAGAATTTTATAGTAGTAGGTAGACTTCGATCAACAATACACTGTCAATGTAGGTAGAGAATTTATTAAATTTTTGTAATATGCAATTTAAATTGGCTCAAATTTAAAAATAAGCATATGATTTGTAAATTACTAAAACTTGTCAAAAAACCGCTTTGCCCGGGTAGGCCGACCAAAGCGGCCATGGGGGTAAGGGCAAAGTGGTCAGCCCGAAAGTGGTTCACAAGAGATGTATTATTTTGTTGAAATGTGCTTGCCAAAATAAAAAAATATATTATAATATAAAAAAAAAAAACATTAATATCCTGAGACTTGTTCTCAGTCTTTGCATAAGATAATTAATTATCTTAACAAGATACAGTTTGGTGGTAGATATAATGTTGTTTTTAAGTTAAAATCAATCAAAATATCGTCAACCTTGACTAAATTAATAACATACTAGAACAATTCAATATGCAATGTTAGTTTTCCTATTTAATATATATGAATAGAATATGTATAATTTCTTAATTCTTATTTCTTAATATTTAGGTAACATTTTATAAATTAATCATTTTCTTTTACTTAGTCTGAGATTTGACTTGAGAATAGCAAATAACTATTGTCATTCTTCCTCGCTCGTCATACTGCCAATATGATATTACCAGTACCGAGCGAACCTTGAATTTTACCCAGTTTTGTTAAAGTCTAGGAGGTATTGGCAGTTCGAGGATATTTGTATACCGCCTCGTCTATGTTATAGAGTTTAGTGCTTCTCAATTATAGCAGAGGATCTTGAGCTTAGGATATGTTGAAGCCTCGGGTTCTGACTATGGAACTCAGAATGACGCAAACCCTTTATAAAAATCGTGTCTGGAGTGTGGAATATTATTTGTTTCGGCATATTGAAACGCAAGCTGCAGGATGTCTTCCTCCGTAAGGCCAAAACAGAGGTTGTTCATATGAAACACGTACTATAAGCTCTTCTTCCTACTGCAGAGTAAATCTGTCAAGTTTCTTTTTTGCAGATCCTGTTTTTATTCGTCTTCTTAACGCTGTACAAGGAACACCATATAAATTTGATTGAGCCGCGCTTTTCATTTACGACTGTTTTTTACCATTTTCATTTAATTGGTTATCGTTATATATTTCCCCATATATAGTTGTTCACCATCTAAATAAATTAAATAAGCAATACTTATCAAATTATATTATGTATATGGGCAAAGCGGACAGTGGGCCGCTTTGCCCGAGCCGCTTTGCCCTTTTCGGCCATTTTATTTTAGAAATTAACTGCTCTCACATTACTTATTACATTTCGAAGAAAATATTACACAAGAAAAGCCAAATAGATAAGTACTAATACACGTGTTAAAAAAGCATTAAAATATAAAGAGGTTTAATCAAAACATGTTCAACTTATCTTGCATTTTTTTAACAAAACAAGCAAAAAAAATATTTTTGTTACTGTACCCACATATTTGATTTGCACTGCTACCCAATGACGTATTGGTGCAGAGCGGGAGGTTTTGTTACAAGACAAAGAAACAACGTCGTGCTATCACTTCAAATAACCGAAAAATGAAGCGTGGCCACTATGCCTCCTATGGCCGCTTTGAGCTGACCTCCCCTACTCTCTATAATGGATTTCTGCGTTACTTTAAGTGAAACTGAATTTTTCATCGAGATTAAGCTTGCAAAGACATTCTATTTTTAAAATCAAATTAATACGACCTTCATGAACTATCGGCTTCTCTCTCATTATGAGACCTCTCGTCATAAATTAAGTTATTAATAGAGCTTTTGATGCAGACTATATCACTTTGAATGTAGTTCATCATCTTTTATTGAAGAGTAACGCTTCCGCTTTACACGAATGATTCATTTTTGTTTAAAAAAGGTTTTTTTTAAGTCAGATATCGACAGACGAGCATGAGGTTCACTTGATGGTAGGTGATACCTCAGCCACAGAACATTAGTTAATGATGCGCTGTCGACCTAATTTTTACTCCGAGCATTCGAAAATCCATAGACTGAAACCGAAACGCGCAATATGCACTTCACAGTTTTTCCATCTATGAACGGTGGTTCGTTACCTGGTCGGAATTTTGATATTCCTCCCACCCGTTCAATGTCCGAAGTTACCAGATGTAGGGAAGACATGCTTACGGAAAATTATAAACATGTCGTCCCGGTGGGATTCGAACCCACGACCCATCGATATGCACGGCAGGTGTTCTACCGAACGCGCCAACGAGCCTGTCAAAACTTAGCCTTACTACCAGTAGCGGGACCACCATACAAACTCCAAAGTCCGGTTTGCCCTATTAATGTAACCATAAAAAGAAAAATAATAATGCCCTTAACTTAAAAAGTCATATATAGCTTATATGATTACGTAATTATCAATATATAAGCACGTATGTATTACGTTATACCAGCAAGTTGGACTTTTAGGCTTATATTATGGTGGTCTCGCCAATGCTTACTACCATCTTCTATAACAAAAGTATTGTCGGTAGAATGAGACAGCTATAAAAATACGTCACGCTGTCTCTTTCTCTCGTAAAATAGGACGGTAATAACACTGCTCTATTGATACTACCTATACTGAAAATTTTGTTGTGTTATCTTGTGTTTCTTGTTTGAAAAAGTTTTATATTCGTGTGATTTATGTTTATATGGAGCAATATGAGACATTCTTTTTTAAAGACCTTATAAAATTATATATATTTCTTTATAGATTCGTAGTTTATTCGTTGACATAAACAGACGTGTATCTAATAAGAAAGATTATTACATTCTTGTCTCTGACATTATTATTCCTAAGTTTTTTCTTGAAATTCTAATAAATTTTAGCAACGAATAAGACGCATATTTTGTATCATTATTCATTATATTCTTAAGCATATATTTATGTTAATTAATAATAATTTTAAAGATCCTCGAATAAAATTAAAATTAAAAATACAATAATAAATAATTCTACCCTAAGGTCCTGCGTGTCATAGTACTGTATTCATAATTACCCTTTTCGTTTTAGAAACAGCTTGCTTCACTTAAATATTTAAATAGTAGTGTACCTAATAGCCCATTATAAAATCATGCTTAAAAATACTCCGAAGTTGAGATTTTTGCGATGAAGTTTCAAAATCAATCTGTTAATGCCTATTTACATGATGCAGGTTTCTTACCTGTTGCATAAAATTGCGTGCATGGTCTAAACAGCACATTACCTTCTTGTTCCGTCATACAGTTTTGTTGCAATACTTTTCTTGGTGTACTGCCGGCTTAGCATGACAACTGTGACAAAATTTTGTCGGCCGTTTTCTCGTGTTTTAATCGATTATCTCTTTATTTCTACCGGGTCTAACATGAAAATTACACTTAATAAAACTCGACTTTTAATATCAAAAATAGATATATTTGTCGATCGAGATAACTTTGCTATCAAAATTATCGATGTCGAGTTAAAATATATTGAGATATCTTACATCTTAGTTTGTCTTCTCTTGTCCGCGACATATCTCGTAGCGGTCATGCTAAGCCGGCAGGAATATCTGCGTGTAAAGAGTTGCTTACAGTTATTGGATGTCAATTATTGCATTCAATTATGACTCTTTTATATACAACACAATGGCATCATGTAAATGCCTTTAGTGTTTTGTTTTTCCAGCCTTTTGAAAGTTAAAGTCAATTCTACTTGTCAACAGAAGCTAAGGCGCATGTGCTGGGTCCAGCTGACCTGTACGTCAAGACTGGAAGCTCGCTGGCTCTCACCTGCATCCTGAGCCAAGGACCACATGACCTCGGCACTATCTTTTGGTACAAGGGTAAGCATACCATCTCGATGTCTAGAAATTTTCCTTGCACAATCACTATGTGAAAATCAGTGGCGGGACCACCATATAAGTCTAAAAGCTTGGTTTGTCGGCATAAACGTAAGCTTCTCTTCTAATATATAAAATTTCCATGTCACAATGTTAGTTACCGTACTCCTCCGAAACGGCTTTACCGATTTTTACCAAATTTTATATGCGTATTCAGTAGGTCTGAGAATTGGCTACTATCTATTTTTCATACCCCTAAGTGATAAGGGTTGTTCACCCTTAATTTTTTTTTATTTTTTGGAGAATTTTTTTGTTTTTATTTTTTTATAATGTGGAATCAAAAAATACATACAACCCTAATTTTCACTCTTCTATTACCAACCCCTGCTTTTTTTGTTAAAAAATCTAGACCCGTGCGAAGCCGGGGCGGGTCACTAGTAACATATATAAGTTATATAATAACGTAATTATATCTATACTATACTAATATTATAAAGAGGAAAGATTTATATTTTTGGATTTTTGTATGTTATGAATAAATTCAAAAAGGTATGACCGATTTTAAAAATTATTTCACCAATAGAAAGCTTCATTATCAGCGAGTAACATATAGACTAGTTGGTGGTTTCTTTTTTGTGTACATACACATTGCACCCGTGCGAAGCCGCGGTGGATAGCTAGTTACTTACCTATACAATAATTAATAACGTTCAGCTGGCCTAGCATGACTGACAACCGCGACAAAATTTTGTCGACCGTTTTCTCGTGTTTTAATCGATAATCTCTTTATTTCTTCCGGGACTAACATGACAATTACACATAAAACTCGACTTTTATTATCAAAAATAGATAGTCAATCGAGATAATAGGTATCTTTTCTATGAAAATTGTCGATGTCGAGATATAATACATCTTAGTTTGTCTTCTCTCGTCCGCGACATATCTCGTGGCGGTCATGCTAGGCCGGCAGAGCAATATTATTTTTCTAATTATGGTTACATTAATAGGGCAATAATTGGGCTTGTATGGTGGTCCCGCCATTAAAATAGCAATTTCTGGCGGTTTTTCCAAAAATACGATATGTAAACCTTTAAGAAATTGGCTTAGTCAATCCCCTGTGTTACATAAAATAACCGAAGCCTCTTTGAAAAGGGCAGACAGATGTGTCACCTTAGACTCGAAGTGTTCAAGTTTTCTTTATCCAAACAAAAGTTCGATTCACTTAAGAGCTTTTTATCGAGATGTAATCTACATTCAATTATTTGACAACAAACCAACCAATTTAAATTATTAAACACAACAATTAAAATCTAATTAATATTCTATATTCACATAGACTCGTGAATTCACACACGCAAAAGATATTAATTAATATTTGTAGAAGTTATATTTAATCAAAACACAATTAGATAAATGAAAAATACTTCGTAGTATTATATGCTTTGAGCTGTTAAAATTATAGAATATAAATATAATAAGTGATTTCTAAATTACAAATTTTCTAGAAGAGTATTCTGTTAATTATATTAAAATATATTAAACTTCGGTATTTATTAATTTAACTATTTGAAAGATCAAATTGTTCGGTTATAATAGATTAATAAAGAGATCACCATTGTCATTATGAATTAATATTCCATCCTTTAAGCAATATCTCTTGCTTATTGAATTCAAAGGACAATACCATTTCATTACGGAAATCTATATAATTCAATAAGTCAATGAGGATAAAACTTCAGAATCAATGTTAATAAGAATAAAATTTATCAAATTATGATCATGAGATTTGCTAAAAACCTTATTAATTCACAAATAGTTATAATATCATGAAAATTGTCTTCATAGGTTTTACCTACACAGTGTATAGTGTAGTTAGTATAGTGTGTGGATAGCCTACTGGGTATATCAAATCAAAAACTAATCCACATATTATAACAACTGTATTTACGATTTTACAATATTATTTGATATAAAAATTAATTATTAAATACGAATTTACGAGCACATTAAACAGAGTACAGAGCAAAAGATATGACATGCTCTGTACCACATTATCTGTACCGGCCACGTACCTGATATCAGTAGTGAATTGAGATATAAAATCTAAATAGCGAAACTGACGAGGTGAGCATTTATCTCGATTTGAATTAAAAACATATGTAAGTGGTTTATGATCTGTATAAACGGCAAAAACTCTTGCTTCTAGCATATGACGAAAATATCGAATAGCATCATAAATAGCTAAAAGCTCTCGATCATATGGGCTATACTTAACTTGACATGGCTTAAGTTTACGTGAGAAGAAAGCTAAAGGTTGCCAGGTGTCATTCACACGTTGTTGTAAAACAGCCCCAATCGCATTGTCTGATGCATCCGTATGAATTGCGATATCACAATCAGTTCTAGGATGTGCTAGCGTGGTCGCTTTAGAAAGAGCCAACTTACATGCGTTAAAAGATTCCATTTCTACTGGGGTCATCTCAATAGCTTGTTTGCTTTTCTTTTTGGGTCCGGCAAGAGCTAAACTGAGTGGAGCTTGGATAGATGATGCGCCTGGGATAAAACGTCTATAAAAGTTAAACATACCCAGAAAACGACGGAGTTCTTGAATATTCTTCGGAACTGGAAAGTCCATCACTGCTTGTACTTTCTCTTGCACCGGACATATTCCAGTTGATGAAACCTTATGACCCAAAAAAGTTATATTAGATACACCAAACTCACACTTAGCGGAATTTATTAAGATGCCAAAATCTGATAGTCTCTGGAACAATTGATGCAGGTGATCCAGGTGCTCATCATAGTTCTGAGAAAATACTAAAATGTCATCTAAGTATCCATAACAAAAATGAAATCCTTTGAGCATTTCGTCAATAAAACGCTGAAATGTTTGCGCTGCATTTCGAAGACCAAATGTCATATATGAAAATTCAAATAATCCAAACGGTGTAGTAATAGCAGTCTTCGGTATATCGTCTTTAAAAACCGGTATCTGATTGTACGCTCGTACCAAATCGATTTTTGAAAAGATTGTGCTACCTGCTATCAAATGTGTAAAATCTTGGATATGCCTGATTGGATAGCAGTCGGGCAATGTTCTCGCGTTCAAAGCTCTGTAGTCACCACAAGGTCTCCAGCTGTTATCCTTCTTGGGAGCTAAATGAAGAGGAGAAGACCATGGACTATCTGACCTGCGTGCTATTCCAGCTTGTAGCATATCTTCAAACTCCTTCTGTGCAACCTTCAATCGATCAGGAGGAAGTCTACGAGGTCGAGATGAAACTGGCGGACCTGGTGTTGTCCGAATATGATGCACGGTATTATGCTTTGGCTCCTTATAAGTACCTGCTGGGCGCGTTATATCTGGATACCGACGTAAGATTTGATGGTAAATAGAATCTCCAGAAATTACCTTGATAGAAGTCACGTCACTTTCAGATGCCTTTTCAATTGATGTTGAAACTGCGAGTGATGTCAATCCGTCAATAAGGCGTTGCTGACGACAATCTACTAACAGATTATAAAAAGAAAGAAAATCAACACCAATTATCGGTTTAGAAATGTCGGCAACTACAAATCTCCATTTAAAATCACGTCGCAATCCTAAATTAATATGAATCTGAACCCAACCATAAGTAGTGATTATTGAGCCATTAGCTGCAAACAGCTGGTAGTCAGTCTTCGTTCGATGCTCTCTCAATGCTCTGCGTGGATAAACACATAAATCAGAACCTGTATCAATAAGAAATTTCATTTTAGTTATTTTATCCACAATAAAAATGCGGCCTGGTGAAATTTGGCAGTCGGTTGCCGCTAATTCCGGCTGCTCATGCCGTTTTCCGACTGTGAATTATAATTGCATGGCTTAATGCATTTATGTGCTCGATTTCTAAATCTCTGATGATACCAACAAAAATCTAAATTTCTAGACCTCGATCTCGATCTAGATCTGTGACGGTGATTATTGTCACGTGATGGGGTACGTGGCCGTGGTTTATGCAATTTACTTTTCAATGAAGCTACTTCTTTCGTTAAACTTTCTAATTGTTTACTCAATTCTGAAATTTCATTATTTTTAATATTATTATTTAAAGTGCAAACTTGTTGGGAGGGTTGTACAATATCGTGAACAGAATCTGCCAAATCAGCAATTGCTTCTAAACTGAGACTTTTTTGAGAAGCTATTATTGTTTGAATATTTAATGGTAACCGACCTGTCCATAATGTCCGTAGAAATTCCTCTGGAACTGCTGGACCTGCCAAGTTCTGTAAATGTCTCAAAAATTGAGACGGCTTCCTATCTCCCAATTCCTCTTGAGCTAAAAGCTGCTGGATACGCTTTTCTTGAGAAGCTGTAAGCCTTTTTATTAACTCGGTCTTCAATTTGAGGTACTTGTTTTCCGAGGGAGGACTTTTAATAATATCTTTTACCTCCTGCGCAAATCGTTGTTCCAGTTGAGAGGATATGTGGTAAAACTTCGTCGTATCCGATGTTATTCCGGCTAAATAAAATTGTCCCTCAATCTGAGCAAACCATAATGCGGGATCATCTGGCCAAAACGGAGGTAGCCGCACTCCAACTTTGTTAACCTCATTGTCTGTAGAAGCTTCTTGCGCCATCTTGTTCTCGAATGTTCTCGAACGTCGGGGGTCACCAATTATGTGGATAGCCTACTGGGTATATCAAATCAAAAACTAATCCACATATTATAACAACTGTATTTACGATTTTACAATATTATTTGATATAAAAATTAATTATTAAATACGAATTTACGAGCACATTAAACAGAGTACAGAGCAAAAGATATGACATGCATTCGCCGTGAGATCTAGCCGCGCAGTGTCCCCGCCGCGGCGACCAAGTATTTTAGAAAGTTGTTTTAGCGGCGGCGGGGCGCGGGGTGAAGAGGCGGTGGTACAGCGCACCACTCGCGCGCTGAATTTGCTGCGTCATTTTCAATATTATTTTGTTTTGCGAAGATTCTTCTGACGCCACAGTGTATTATAGTGTTTATGTGTTAGTATAGTGTATTCACTATCTGTGGTGATAGGTGAAAATTTTCATAGGAAAAAAACACCATAATACGAAATCTCGAACTTTTATTCGAAAAATGTTGTATTTTGTCTCGTTTTGTAGTCGGTGACATTAACGATAAACTACTGAAACTATATTTGATTGGGATGCATCTTCAAATAACAGTATCATGATATATAACACATATATATAATAGATAATTAAGGTTAACATACAAATATTTTCCCTTAACAGGCCCAAATCTAATAGAATATAAAGAAGTGGAAGCGAACGAAATAGTGGAACAGCCACGAATACGACTGAAAACAGAATGGACGGAGCAATTGACATCGAGACTAACTATCAGCAAGTTATTGCCGTCGGACAGTGGCAACTACAGCTGCGTCCCCACTATGGCTGAGGCAACATCAGTCAACGTTCACGTTATCAATGGTAAGAATTGTATGATACACCAGCCATCTGACCACAATTAATTCTGTTCTCTTCTGTTCTGTTCTGTTCTCTTCTGTTCTTTTCTGTACTGTCCTCTTCTGTTCTCTTCTGTTCTGTTCTCTTCTGTTCTGTTCTGCTCTGTTCTGTTATGTTCTCTTCTGTTCCCTTCTGTTCACTTCTGTTCTCTTCTGTTCTCTTCTGTCCTGTCTTCTTCTTTCATTTTCTGTTCTGTTCTCTTATGTTCTGTTCTCTTCTGTTCTGTTCTCTTCTGTTCTCTTATCTTCTGTTCTGTTCTGTTCTCTTGTGTCTCTTCTGTTCTGTTCTGTTCTCTACTGTTCTCTTCTGTTCTGTCCTATCCTGTCCTGTCCTGTCGTGTCGTGTCGTGTCATGCGTGGCGTGGCGTATCGTGGCGTGTAGTGGTGTGTCGGGCGTGACGTGTCACGGGACGGCGCGGCGCGGCGTGGCGTCTCTAGTCCAGTCCAGTTCCGTCCCGTCCCGTCCTGTCCTGTCCCGTCCCATCCCGTCCCGTTCTATTCATAGTCACCTCTTCGGCATATTTCCTTCTGTACGTCCCTCTTTCTGGCTTTCTGCGTCCACCTGAAACCGATATTGCAGCTGAAGATGTCTTTCCATCTTTTTCTTGGCCTTCTCTTTTTTCTTTTTCTTTGGGGTCCACTTCGTCAGATACCTGATTAAATGCTACTTGATAAATGTTTTAAAAATAATTAGAAGCCAATTCAATAAATATGTACATGTATTTCTTCTTGTATTTCTTGCATAGTAATGATTATGCAAGAGCGTTTGTACAATATTATAATCTTAAAGAGCATACATTATATTCAAATTCAAATTTTGTGTTACAGTAAAATAGTACTTCTTTTTTTCCTATTAAAATTGTATAAATACTCTTATATCTGTGAAAGGTTAAAACTTCTGAATATGTATGAGACGAGGTGAGTTTGCTAATTAGAATTCGGGTGAATGTATGTGAAATTTTATATCATCAAAAAGAATAATTAATTTTTACTTTTTCATATAAATTACAAAATAATCATAGATAGTAGGTAGATTACTATAGCCAATTCCGGCGTTTGGGCGTTATGCGGCCCAGGGCACTAAATTCGGTTCCTCTTGGCTGGCTGTCTAACTGGTTGGCTCTACGCTCTATAATACTCGCGTTAAAAAGAGATAATATTAAATCTGATATAACTTATTTATTTCAAAAATAATATTGATATTGATTTCCTTAAGTGGGCACCACAATATTCTTCTCAGTGGCCTTAACATCGGAACGGACCACGCTGTTAATAATCATAAACGCCATACATAATTTGAGAATTAATCTAGATCCATATAGTATCATCAAAAACAGTAAAAATAGAGCCAAGACTATTAACAACATATTGTTAACAACATATTGTCAACAAAACACAATACAGCAACGTCCTATCTCTGAGGATGTGCCAGTTATCGTTCATGTAATCAATGATAAGAATTGCTAAAATAAACAACAAGTATCGTTGACTCTTAATGTAGCTGAGTGTGGGAAAACTACATGTTGGAAAAATGACAGGAAGGCAAATGCGAAGGAATACGAATACGAATATAGAAATAAAAAGAAGGAAAAGACAGTATTTGGGAGTCCAGTTATGACGGGCTCTCTGGCGCGTTTGGTAGGACACCAGCAGTAAGCATCGATCTTGGGTTCACTATCAAGTATCGATATCAAACATTAAAAAACAGGGGCAGGTAGAAGAAATCATAAATACAGGAACTTTAGCAAGCTGACTTAAAAAGTCGGGTACACTACGCCTGTGTCTTCATATATTGGTTCTGGTTATATTCCTACGGATATCCGTTAGTGCAATAAAGAAATCGGGTATTAGTCACAAAAGAATTTAAAAATCATAACTTCTCTATCGTCTCTTGGGATTACTCCCAAAATATAGGAATTAATTTGGCGTACAAATCGATTATTCAAATTAAAATTGTCCTTACCTCCGTCCTCGATCCTCGTAATAAATGAGAGTAATTTAGCAAGGTTTATGAGATTAGCTGTAATTAGCCGAGTTTATTTTATTCTCAGACAATGCAGATTACTCAGGTCATTCTGAATGGTACCATTAGCATTACAAAACGGTACATAATCGTGTCATTAAGCTTTCTTGCTTTAATTTATAATACAACTGCCGGTACCAGGCATGCGTTGAAATGATACGTAAAGTATTTTTTTTTTTATATACCAATATCCATACCATACCAACTCACCAAAATTTCATCATCATACGACGAATTTAACTTTTTAAACACCTGGCTAAATATTAATTGCCGTGCCCCTAACACCCGCCTACAAACTATTGAATAATCGTTTTAGTTGTGCCACGCAGTTCATAGGACAAAAATATAATAAAAAACATGCATATTCTGTCGCTGAAATACGACACGGGCGGTATGAGCACGGAAATATTTGTCGCATAAATGTGACACAAGCGCTCATAAGGTTAACCTAATATATATTTCCTTTTTCAATCTACTAATCATTAAAATGAAGTAACTTCTTCCGTATTCAAACGTAATTCAAATTATTATCAAATAAAATTGTGGAGGAGGGATAATGTCCTCTTTCTTTGGAGAAATTAGGTTGGCCTAAAGGGACTCGACCAGTCGAACCACCGGCCGGCTGTTGAGGTTCTGTCGTGACTCAGCGTTCGGAGAAACATTGATAGCGCGATGCAGGATTATTGACGTCATCGTACCTGTAGTGACAAAATAATTAATTAATCGCATTTCAAGAAAAAGTAATTTTATTTCAATTTATACTCGTGTTAATAATAAAAGTCAATAATACTTCAACTGATATTTTTTTATAAAAATTTATGCAAGATTTATTTGAATAAAATACTTTGTAACGGATTAAAACGTGATTTATTATTTATGCCGACGTTTCAGATGCTTTTCAGCAACCGTTATAAAGTGTTTTATTTAAATGTGTGCTACTCGCGTTAATAAAAGACAATATAAAGATTTATTTGATTTTCATAAATAATTATACTTTTTTTACAGGTGAACATCCGGCGGCGATGCAACACGGCAATGCAAACACAGCATCACCTTGTGCACTGTCGGTTAATCTTCTAATCTCCTTATATTGTACTCTAGCCACTCTATACACAGGTACTGTCGATGGATTCAGATGAAAATTACAAAAAAAAACGAACAATTGAACTGTAATATATAAAATAATATTGTAATTTTCTCAAAATATTACGTAGCTTTATGAAATGTAAAAATGTAACTATTCCTTACTGTAGATTTTTACGATTTTAATTCATAGATTAAAGATTGTCTGTGACGATGGATTGTTTAATACATTTTGATTTTCTATAATTATTTCTAAGAAACGTTCTACGAATATAACATAAAAAGTAAAGACAATATGAATTTTTGCTGCTCAGCAAAAAAAAAATGAGACAGAACTTAATTTCATTGAATTTATAAATTCGTAAAATGTAATGAATACTAAAAATAATTTCATATTTTTTTCTTTTAATGCAAGGTCAAGTTGTTTTAGCTTAATGCCAGCAATGACAGCTTGGACAAATCTTCACTAGACAACTACTCATATAATATGTATATAATTCTACGAAACCTGTACGAATCGGACTTTATTTCGCGAGGAATTTGATACCGGATTATGGGATTTTATACCAGTCCCGCCATTTAGGGGTCTCCACCGGTGGGCTTGTTACTAAAATAATTTCATTTTTATTTTATTTTAATGCAAGGTCAAATGCTACCACTGGGCTATGAGTCGTTTTTGCGTAATGCCAGCAGCAGTTTGGACAAATCTTCACTAGATAACTACTCATATTTTTAATCTACGAAACCAGTATGGTTCGGACGTTATTTCGCGGGGAATATGATATAGGATTTTGGGCATAGATTAATAATAATTGGTCTCCGCGCGCTACAACTAGATACCGCGCTATAAAGAAAAAGCAGGTTCCTGAATGCGACAACTCAATATTGTAGTGTGTGTAAAACACTTTATGATTTTGGGCTTGTATAGTGGTTCCACTTATGGCAACACTTAAGGGATGTCTTATCAACCTCGTACAAAATCAATTCAGCGTGTTACAAAAAAGATCAATAGCGCCCATGTGAAGCCTCTTTCGCCTCATTTATTTTCGAGACCGACATATAAAATTATCTTTTTTTGCTCCTAAATTGAAGGTAATTCAATATCGAAAGTAGGTCGGGTAAATAACCCCGTGAAGTTTATTTTCGGTCTACTATTTATTAAGTTCAACGTGTTACGAGGCTTCTTTGCTGAAAATATTTTAATAATTAATTGGAACAGATTTAAGTTCAGCTACAGAAGTCAAAAAGCATTTGGGAATTTTAATTATTTAATACTAGCAACTTGCACCCGTCTTCGCATAGATTAATGGAGAAATGAAGAAGTGCTTAGCAAAAAATTATTAGGTATGTTTTGTTTTATGTTTGACGGGCTCGTTGGCGCGTTCGATAGAACACCTATCAAGCGCATCGATGGGTAGTGGGTTCTAATCCCATTGGAATGACATGATTATATATTTTTTTAAATATATGTCTTCCCCACGTCTGGTAACTTCGGCCATTAAACGGGTGGGAGGAATATCGAAATTCCGACCGGGTAACGTGCCGTGCCGTAAAAACCGTGAAGTGCACATTGCGCGTTTCGGTTTCAATCTATGGATTTTTGAATGCTCGGAGTAAAAATAGGTCGACAGGGCATCATTGACTGATGTTCTGTGGCTGATGTAACCTACCATCAAGTGAACCTGTTAACGATTGCGATAGGTGGTAAATGCGCATTGCGTTGCACTGCGGAGGTGCTGGGTTCAAGTCCCGGAAAAAAACAATAAAAACAAAATCGGTCGAGCTGGACAAATGTGTATGACAAATATAAGATTTTTTTTTAAATTTTGTTATTTACTGAGTACATTCTCCGTTCTCAGTGTGTTCCTACAGATACTAAGCTACCATTCACTTACCACTTAGAAATCGAGGGAGTTTGGAGTCCCGACACAAATTAATTTTAAAACTCATTTAAATTCATTTTAATTAGATGTATATTCAAAACTGTGTACTAAAAATATTATACTATCCAAAAATAATGATAAAAATGAAAACACAAATTTTATTATTGTTTAATTCGCGGTAAAAATACACAGCGCTGTTGAATCTAAACTTGAGGTAAAAGCCCGGAGATTTTTAACTTCGTAATTAAAAAACAAACTAGGAGAATCTGCCTACATTTTGAGGCCTTTAATTTCGAGTGAAATGTAAATATACCTTAATAAGTCTGCAATTTTAAGAGGAAAGAGGTTGTTTTTCTTCTTATAGACGGCGTTTTCAGTTTGTTGTCTTAATATAGTAGTAAAACTAAAAACGCAATTTTATTCGTTGTATTTCCTTTCTAAATTCAAAATAATGTCCATCATTCATTCACATTCCAAATATAAACATAAGTCTTCCGGCTGTAAATTCGATGGCTGTTCTTCCGTTAATAACTATTATGTTTGCTATTTTTTTTATTGAATTAAGGCCCGAGCATTTTACAGATCAATATTTTTGTTATTTTTTTTTTTAAACAAGAGGTCACATGACACGAGAGTCACTTGATTTCAATGAGTAGGCATACTTCCCTTTTTTACTTCTGATACAAAAGGCATTATCAGTATGAAAATAATGTCAAGTGAATAATTATAAAACTTATTTTTTCTCTGTACCTATTTCAAATTTAGTCCAAATCAAATTAGTTCTTCTCAATACTTCTGTTGAAAATATTATAGTAAGTACTAATAATTTCAACCCTTCCCCTTTTTATAGGAATAACGCCGAAAAGAAGAGTTTCGATAGAATTATAAACTAATTATTGTAATTAAATTATTGCAAAAATCTATATTGAATTGACAGACGTATATCGATGAAAAGGATCCAACCCACACAGTTAGTTTTTAGATATTCATGTTTTATACATTAAATATCCCGTCAATCAAGGAAGTGGGATGGTACCCAATGCAGAAAAAACACTTTGCTTTTACATTTTGCTAATGCTGTTTTCGTGATATGAAAGTATTTCAAAATCAAAATCAAAAGTTTTTTATTTCAAATAGGCCTTTGCAGGCTCATATGAAACGTCTAGTTGCACGGTTCCAAAAAGTGGGTCTCATGGAGAAGAACCGGCAAGAAACTCCATGGACACTCTTTTCAAGAATGGTTTAGCTTACAAAGACTCGGTTACAATAGTAATAATCGGCTGAGAAGTTTATATAATGCAAGGTATACAGAGATTCTATACAATGCAAAATAAAATTGAGTTTTTACTATTAGTGTAAAATGAGATACACACACTTGCACAGCGCAAGTTGCCAGGGAAGCCGCACATGCAGAGATGAATTAGCGCCATACATCTTTATCGTCAACATAGTCTTGGATTTTATAATACGCTTTTTTAATTAGGATTCCTTTGACATTAGGGCCATTTTGGTATACTCAAGGACTTTATATATATAAAGTCCTTGGGTATACTTAAGTCATTTTGAGCAAAGTGTAAGGTGGATGGATATACGGCCAATTTATAAAATGATTTTGAATTAACAAAATTACACTAGAAATAATATCGTTTAAAAGCACATATTAAAAATAAGTGCCGTTTTCTGTAAATAATTACCCTTTTTTAAACAGTAAATAGTTGAATAGCACAGATTTGAACTTATTGTAGTTGATTTTAGTATCTTAATTTATAAGACAACTTGTAAATAATCTTTTGTAAATAAAAATATGTACTAAATAATGTTTTTTATCAATACAAAGTTGGATTGATTCATGAATTATGTAACAAAGTATGAGTAAGTTACGTCTTAAGATATTAGAAATAAGACAAACTTTGACAAATAAAATAGATAAATATTTATTGGTGTTTTTATTTTATGTTACCCAGTTCTTATTTCCATATTTATGTATTTGTAGTAGATAAAATATAGTCCTATGCGAAATAGAAAAAAAAATCTTCAATCTTTTTTTGTATTATTTTATATATTTGTATAAGTTTATAGGTATTTATGAACTCTGTGGCTCACTGATACCCGAGGTACCGAGTTCGAGTCCCGGGAAACAAGATTAAAGAATTTTTCAGTCGGGCAGGGCACAAGTCTTCTATATGCTTGTAAGGAAATCCAATTATGTGAATCAGACATAGAAATGTGACTGCCCCATGCTTTACTAGTGGACTTTGAAATTGACTTTTGTATGTAGGTAGTATATGAGAAATTTGGATTTTAGCTCATTTTTCTCCACAGCACGAGTTGACTACTCAATTACTTTCTTGATGTATGTATCTACGAGTATGTAGTTTGGTATGTTTTAACTATACTAGTATAAATTAAACATAAAATCCTTTATGCTATAATAAAATACAACTATTTTCCCCATAATATTTCCAATACAAGGATTTTTATTTGAAAGATAGCAAAAACTGGCAATAAAATACATATCGTAAAAGCATGAACGGGTCTATTCCGTCATATATTTCAGTAAAATGTTGCGTACGGATGATCCATGACGAATATTTACCAATGTAGGTATATGATAGAAGTACCTATTCGAATATTGAAATATTCATATTTCATTTTTTCATAACTGGGTGCACTAATTGGAAACCAGCCTATAGAATACTGTCCCAAGCATATTTTTGTTAAATATTAAGAAAATATATGAATAAAATGAAAGGTATTAATAAAAGAAATATATGTTTACAAAAATGTGTGACATTATTAATTATATAATTTGTAAGTTATGACCAGTTTTATGAAAAATCACGACAGGGGTCTGTTAAAATCTAGTGGAATGTTTAAAATATGAAAGAAAATAACATATTTCCATTGAATATAAGCAATTATAGTACTCTTTTTTTTTTCGCCAGTAACTTACAATTTGAGGGTTTCGACCCCTACGGGTTTCTACCCCTACAGGTTTTTGACCCCTACGGGTTTCGACCCCTACGGGTTTCGACCGCTACGGGTTTCGACCGCTACGGGTTTCGACCCCTACGGGATTTCAACCCTACTGGTTTCGACCCCTACTTACTCTGCTTACCGATAGGTCTTAGCTTCGATCCTGCCCGGACAATATTTTTATAATATCATGTCCAGTCACTTAAGGCATTAAACGGGTGAGAGGATATCGTGGTTCCGAAACTTCATAGATGGAAAAACCTTGAGTGAATATTCCGCATTTTGGTTGAATTATGAATTTTCGAATTCTTGAAATACAACTTTTTGTTATATACAACCAAGATTTGTTTTTGTATATCACTGTAAACAAAATCTATAGTAATATTATAAAGAGGAAAGATTTGTATTTTTGTATGTTATGAACAAACTCAAAAACTACTGGACCGATTTTGAAAATTCTTTCACCAATAGAAAGCTACATTATCAGCGAGTAACATAATTTTTGTATATAGTACATCTACATTGCACCCGTGTGAAGCCGCGGCACGTTGCTAGTCTATACTAATATTATAAAGAGGAATGATTTGTTTTTTGTACGTTATGAATAAACTCAAAAACTACTGGAGCGATTTTGAAAATTCTTTCACCAATAGAAAGCTACATTATCAGCGAGTAACATGGGCTATGTTTTGAGTATAGTACATCTACATTACAACCTTGTGAAGCCGGGGCGCGTTGCTAGAAGTTATATAAAAGTAGAGGTCGTTAAAGTATTAAATTAACTTTTTATTTAAAAAATATGATAAAACCATTATTATAACCTGAACGTGTGGAGTACAATGCGGGCAGCGCTACTGTTATTGCATCAATCTCATGCATGTTATATCAGCTCAAAAACCAATTATATACAAGTGCTCGCATACTTTGCGTGAATTTCCCTTTTTTTTATTTCATAATTAATATTTCCCATCTATTTAATTTTTCCTCAGGAATATCTTTATTCAATGTGCTAAAACATTCTCTTCTTTTGATACACTGGTCAAACGACTACCTTTTCCTCTAGTAAACTCATTTGCGGCAAATTGTGTATTGTTAGTATACAAATAATTCCTATCCCTACAAATATTATAAATGCGAAAGGAACACTGTCTGCATACGCTTTCATGCCTAAAACACTGAACCGATGTTGATGAAAGGTACAGATTTAAATAACAAATTGGAGAAGGCACAGGCTACTTTTTATGATAAAATGGAAAAATAAAAACGTAGTTTATTTTAATGTGTTAAAATAAGATATTTACAATAAATCATAGCAATTTGCAGCTAATTTTCATTTGTATCTTTTGCAAAATTAGTAATATAAAATAAAAAAAGGTTGACCCAAAACAACAGTCGCAGGCAAATGCTCGTTTATGTATTATTCTTTATACTATATGTATATATTATACTATAATATAAAGAGGAAAGATTTGTATTTTTGTATGAAAAACCATTGGACCAATTTTAGAAATTCTTTCATCAGTCGAAAGCTACATTATCAGCGAGTAACATAGGATATTTTTTGTGTACAGTACATCTACATTACACCCGTGTGAAGCCGGGGCGCGTTGCTAATGTATTATAATTTACTTGTATAATATTATAGTGGTGTCAATTAAGATGTTTTCTAAATACTTCTTTTTGGGGAACCAACGATAATCTTTAAAGTAAAAAGGAATAAGATTTAAATGAAAGAGATTACAGTTACCCAGTGATAGCATTCACGGAGACGACATCAACCGATTTCCGTAAATCGAATGCGGGTGATATTGGAATTTTATTTTAGTTATCTAAAGGTATTTTATTAAAATGGTTCTGTGAAACGGAATTTATTTAGAGGGAGTATTTCAAAGAAAAGTATTGATGCTATTTAGAAAATAAGAATCTATTGAAACGGACAATTTTATCTGAGAGGCTCGTTTGTGCGCTTCTGGCCAAAATGGCCACGAGATATCTCGCGGACGAGTGAAGACAAACTAAGATATCTCGATATATTATATCTCAACAACGACAATTTTGATAGAAAAGATATCTCGATCGACAAATATATCTATTTTTGATATTAAATTCAAGTTTTATGTGTAATTGTCATGTTAGACCCGGAAGAAATAAAGAGATAATCGATTAAAACACGAGAAAACGGTCGACAAAATTTTGTCGCGGTTGTCATGCTAGGCCGGCTGGTTCACTGGGTCTGACAAGTTTAAAATAATATTGTCTTTTAATAACGCGAGTATCACACATTTAAATAAAATACTTTATAACGGGTTAAATAGCATTAATATGGCAACTTTGTGATATTTCAAATCAGACAGCTGTCACCTTTCAGTCTGCCGCGACCACGATTGCTGAAAAGCATCCGAAACGTTGGGATAAATAATGTAAATAAATGCGTTTTAATCCAGTATAAAGTATTTTATTTAAATGTGTGATACTCGTGTTAATAAAAGACAATATTAATATTCAGAATAATTCCATTTATAATAATAATAACATTCTTTTTGAACTTTCGATTTTTAAAATTATTATGTTTTTGTGCGCGGAATACTGAAACGATAATCAAAACTTGAGGGCTTCTAAAAATGTTTCTGTCCTTCATTTTACCTTCGTAATGAAAGGGTTAGATATACTTTTAAGTACACCTCAATGTTGAGTAGCGTTCGAGAATTCGGCCGTAACTGTCTTCTGTAAATAAATGATATGGTCATGTCTTAGTTCTGTTTTTAGCCTATCCTTAGCTATACAGCGTGTGAAGACGAAATCTATACTTCTATACTAATATTATAAAGAGGAAAGATTTGTATTTTTGTATGTATTGAATAAACTTAAAAACTACTTGACCGATTTCAAAAATTCTTTCACCAATAGAAAGCTACATTATCGCTGAGTAACATAGGCTATATATATTACAAGAAGAAAATAGAGATCCTTAGAAATTCTTACTAAAACCAACCCAAGGTGTAAAAAAATTAGCCAAAAAATTTCTTTCATCGCATGCGCTGCGGAAAGTATTGACGATAGAACAAAAAAAAGTTCTACAATATTATAGAACATATCAATATCTACAAAAAACTTCGCGAGACCATATGTCTTACTATTATAGTTATGTTACTGTAACTACTTTATTACATTTTAAAAATTGAAAGAAATGCCGATCAAAATCAGACAATGTTTTCCATACCTTTATATTAATTCTTATCCAAATAAAAAATTTCAATACCTGTTGATTACCTTTTGAATTATTGAAATCGGACATTCCATTCAAAAGATATTACGAAATTAAAAATATCAATATAAACAAAAAATACATCGCGTCGCGCTGGTGTGGCTCCAAGCAGCGCAGCGAACAACGCGGCGAGGGGTAACTACTCGAATGATTTTAAAAAAATTTTCACCAATAGAAACTAGAAAGTTATATTATTATCTGCAAGTAACAGGCTTTGCTTTTCATGTACATTGCACCCGTGCAAAGCCGGGGCGTTTTGCTAGTAATTCATAATTTAAATAACAACTTTTAACCGTAATAATATACCGTAACCGTAATAGATTGGGATTTGTTTGTCAGCGTATATATTTTATTGCATTTGGTTGTCAATTCCCACTAGCTTTGCTTGGGGTTTAAGCTTCTGTAACAATAACCTTTTTCTATCCATAATTTTGAAGGTGAGATAAGGAAGTTTGTGGCATCGTATGAGTCTTGGGACCGACCACAGAGTCCTTTCCATAAATAAGCTCAGATATTGCTTCTTATAACATTTACCTTTATAAAAAATCCAATGGAATATCGACTCTAAATAGAGAGAATTACGGTTTAATTTAAGGTGTGTATAATCGAATAAGTAGGGAAAGTAAGTTCCGTCGTATTATTTTTAAGAAGAAATTTTGAAGATTAATTTTGTATATAGCTTTGTTATGAAAACATGGCGTGAAATTTGATAAAGCGCTGACCCTAGAAGTAAGCATTGCTTATATACTGTTATGTAAAGAATATAGATAATAATATAATAAAACCCTAGAAGACACAATCGACTCTACTCAGGTTACCTTAGACAATTCGTCGTGATCGTAGAACAACGACGGTTCTGATTTTTTTACGATTTTAGTTCTATTGTTTTTGTCATAACATGAAACTCCTTGACTTTTCTATATCGTATAATTTAGAACTGTATGAAAACCCTTTATTAACAGAACAAATAAAAAAATGGATTTTGATAATTAGTCAGATATTTTTATGCAATAAAACTAATATAATATATCAAACAAAATAATTATAATTATTTATCTAAAATCATAAGAAATGATGATAATAAAAAAGGAAGAAGAAAAATTCCAAACAAAGTACTGTGCTCAGTAATTATTTTTGCGCAACCAAAGCTAGCCAATTTGCCTATATATATCCTTATATACCATACATATAAGACCGTGAAATCGTCTAACTAGTGACCAGACTAGTCTATCAACAAGTGAGCCGCAATCTCATATGTCGATAAAATAAAGTAAAAACTTATATGTAAACTAAAAGTAATATTTCCGTATTTTCCCGAACAGCGAAGCTATCAAGCGTATTTCACACATTTTATTTTCAAAGTACTATTTCAAATTTGGCTTCCACGTTCCGCGCGATGATGACGTCACATTTCCTTTAGGTGCAGGTCCTAAATGCCTTGGCTTTATATTTGTGGTACAAGATTATAAAATACTAGTTGTTGCCCGCGACTTTTGCAACATATTTCACTGATGCTTCGCTCCTATTGGTCGCGTGATGTTATACAGCCTGAAGCCTTCCTCGATAATTGGACTATCCAACACAAAAAGAATTTTTCAATTCGAACCAATAGTTCCTGAGATTAGCGCGTTCAAACAAACAAACTCTTCAGCTTTATCTAATAATATAAAATTTCCATGTCACAATGTTAGTTACCGTACTCCTCCGAAACGGCTTTACCGATTTTTACCAAATTTTATATGCGTATTCAGTAGGTCTGAGAATCGGCCATTTTTCATACCCGTTGTGATAAGGGTTGTTCACCCTTAAATTTTTTATTTTATTTTTGGACGACATTTTTTGTTTTAATTTTTTTATAATGTGGCATTAAAAAATAGATACAAACCCTGCTTTGTCAAAAAATCTAGGCCCGTGCGAAGCCGGGGCGGGTCGCTAGTAATATTATAATATTAAGTATAGAGAGTATAGATAAACCAACTTGAAAGAGCAACACGGTCCACCGGCGAACCGGAGTCGCCGGTGGACCGGCAACACGGGGTTGCTTTATGGTGCAGACACGTCTTTGTGTCTGTTTTACTGATCATTTTTATTTACGAGCAAGGAGTCGATCAGTCTCTAAGTCTTGCCCAACGTTTTTTTTTTTAAATCTACCAGGATAAGAAACCGTATTGCAGAATCACGACACATTAAAGAAACACGCCCCGGTATCGAGTCGTATATAATTTGTCCGTAAGTTCGATTCGGGTAGAAATCGTGCAGTGGCCTCTTGCACTAGAACTTTAAATTTACAATTTCATACTTATTGGGTCTTAATACCGAACCCTCGATGTAAGAAGAACTCGCTTAACTCAAACGGCGTTAGACCGCTCACACTGAAAATTGGCACGTACATATGTATATGTATTATTTCATGTAGGTTTTTATGATATCCGCTTTGTGTTGTGTGATAAAACCACTGTAAGTTTAGTTTCAAATACACCTTATTATTCGTATTATAAACTCTTTTATATAATGTTATTTTATATCTCATTTATATATGTCTTTGTATATAACGAGATTTATACACCTATTTATTATAGTAGTGTTTTGTTTTATTTTTGATCTAGAAACAATCACATAAATGTGAATGTTTTTGAGGATGTTTGCATTGACGGATGTTTGTTACTCTTTCACGCAAAAGCTACCGAACGGATTTTGATGAAACTTTACATTATTGATGTTAATACATCAAAATTTTTAACGATATCATAAATAATTGGTCAAATTAAAATGATGAGTTATAACTTATTTGAGAACTCGGCAAAAATCCTTCTATCTGAGAGCTTTTCGTCGTCCGGTGTATGCACCGTTAAAGTTGCACGAAAAAAATATGTGTATTGCAATAAGTAGAAAAGGCCCAAAAACAGATAATAATCAGAAGTCGCGGGTAGAAGCTAGTATTATATATGACGCGGTTAGGTCGGCATTTAATGTTTTGAATAGCGTGATGTCAGCACCACTGACATCACTATTCTCTTGTGAATCCTCAATCAATGTTTCGTAATAAAAGCACCAACAATAGGTTGCGTTAATCTCTTTTAATCACTTCATTACAAAGCAAGAGAGGTCCGCTGAGTCTGGCCGGCGATACCAGACTGCCCTCTGAACTGACAAGCGGCCATATTTATACAGAGTTTGACGTAAACAAATGAGTCATGACATGTCACTGTCATTTTACAAAACGAAAGTTTTTAAGTCAATACAATCTTCAATAGTTTCTTTCTTTAAAATAATCAATTATTGATAGTAAATAAACAAATGGTAATAATAATCAGATGCTGCGCCGATACGGCCGTTCTGACCGGCGGTGCGCGCTCTGCACCTGCCGTCTGCATTACGTTCCTTCGTAGAGATCTTGAAGTTTTTCTGTAACAATAGAATGTTTCTTCTGAGATTGGTATCTGTGCACCTTTTGTGGTACATAAGTATTCAGTGATTTATAATGTAGTGTATACTGTGGCACTTTGTTGTTGCGTACTCTGTGGTACATTATTGTTGTGTACTCTGTGGTACTTTGTTGTTGTGTACTCTGTGGTACATTGTTGTTGTGTACTCTGTGGTACATTGTTGTTGTGTACTCTGTGGTACATTGTTGTTGTGTACTCTGTGGTACATTGTTGTTGTGTACTCTGTGGTACATTGTTGTTGTGTACTCTGTGGTACATTGTTGTTGTGTACTCTGTGGTACATTGTTGTTGTGTACTCTGTGGTACATTGTTGTTGTGTACTCTGTGGTACATTGTTGTTGTGTACTCTGTGGTACATTGTTGTTGTGTACTCTGTGGTACATTGTTGTTGTGTACTCTGTGGTACATTGCCGTACTCTGTGGTACATTGTCATAAATTGCCGTACACTGTGGTACAGTGTCATATTATATTGCCGTACTCAGTGGTACATTGTGATTTTCATTTATGTGTGACTTTTTGTTGATAAATAATTAAGAAATGAATACGTGCCCTTTTTAGTCAGCTGCTTCTTTATGTTGTTGCTCAACCATACTGGCTCGCGAAGTAGATAGTAGAGTTGGCTGTTGCTGAAGGGCCGTCGTCTGCCGCCAATACGTTTATACAGACAGGCGGTGCGTGGTCTGCACTAGCTTTGTTGATCCTCGTTGTGATACCTTAAACACAGAACAATTTTCTCTGAGTATGATATCTGTAAGCAACTTGCGTTGCCTATAATAGTTTGTCACATAAACACACAACAGTGTCTCAAAGATTGAATGATGGATTCTCGAAGGATATTGTAGGTTTTTCGGAGGTCCTTATGAGGTTTCTCAAAGTGTCTCGTAGGTTCTCATAGATAATCATTTCTCGTAGATGAAGGTTTTGATTAAATTAAGGAATGAAGGTTTTAGGAGAGTGAGTAGATGAAATCAAAGACTTAATGAATGGATGTAGAAGGTTCTCGGAGGGTCTCGTAGAATCTCGTTTTGAGGAAACGAAGATATAAAGTTTTTAGAGAAAGTAGGATAATTAATATGAGTTTAATTTCAAGTCAATGTAAACTGAAAACGACTCACCGTAAGATGGTAATTACTTAGACAATGAACAGAGGTCTTGATTTAGCAATACAGGCACCTCTGATGTGGGTGGTTGCAGTTCCATTGATGTTGTAGTAGTTATCTGCCGATACGGTTATCTGGTCAACTGGTTTAGGTACCAACGGCGTTGATCATGTGCAACTTTTCTTGGAAAGCTGCTGCTTATTATGTGTCACAAAGCACCAACGTAATTTCTCATAAGCAACAAATCGCTGTCGGCTATCCAATTCTGTAACAAACTCAATCTACCGTCAATATGGACAAAAATCAAACAAAATTATTGTCCTTATCTGTGGGCGAATAAAAACGCAGAGGAACGGCGTTCGTATCCCACTTCTGATGACGCGGTTAGGTCGGCATTTAATGTTTTGAATAGCGTGATGTCAGCACCACTGACATCACTATTCTCTTGTGAATCCTCAATCAATGTTTCGTAATAAAAGCACCAACAATAGGTTGCGTTAATCTCTTTTAATCACTTCATTACAAAGCAAGAGAGGTCCGCTGAGTCTGGCCGGCGATACCAGACTGCCCTCTGAACTGACAAGCGGCCATATTTATACAGAGTTTGACGTAAACAAATGAGTCATGACATGTCACTGTCATTTTACAAAACGAAAGTTTTTAAGTCAATACAATCTTCAATAGTTTCTTTCTTTAAAATAATCAATTATTGATAGTAAATAAACAAATGGTAATAATAATCAGATGCTGCGCCGATATATACAATATTATCAGTATCAGCGTTGTCAACCCCTATCGCTTTTACCTTACACCATTTGACAAAAACCTTGGCTAGAACACAAGAACAACTTATTTAAAAGCGAGCGGGCGTCATGTTACTCCAATGTCTTGGTGAGAAATAATTGTATAAGACAATGCACTTTCATTTATTACGACTGAGTATAATTTTAGAGAATAGTCGGAGACAGAAGAGGCTACAGTTGAACAAAAAATAGTCTATCAAAAATGCTACTTGATTAAAACGCGATTTATTATTTATAATATTTATCACGACGTTAATTCGAGTGCTGTTGAGCAAACGTGGTCACGGGTAGATTATAATAATAAATCGCGTTTTAATCCGTATATAGTATTTTATTAACCGACTTCAAAAAAGGAGGAGATTCTCAATTCATCTGTATGTTGCTTATTTTTTGTATTTTTGTTACGCGATAACTTCGCATGTTATGGATGGATTTGGATGATTCTTTTTTGTTTGGTAGGGGGATGTTTTAGAGGTGGTCCCATACCAAGAAGGACAGTTTAATCCTGCTTTTGCAACAAATTTTCGAACGTTCGCCGGCATCCGGTTTCTGTTTCCGGCATCGGTTGGGTGGCACCGACTTCATAATAACTGTTAATAAATAATGCTTTGAAGTATTTAAAATATTATTTTTTAATTTTTAGTTAAGTTTGTACATACTATATGTAGTTGTAGTTTTGAAGTCGGTTTTTATTCTTTGCTTAAAAATAATTGAAGGTGCTTTAGTAAGCAAGCCCTACTTTCTGGTTTTTACGTAGATTTTTGCAGCTAACTACTTGTTATTTAAAAATATATCAATTAAAATAAAAATACACAAAAATTCTACATAATCTTGGTAGATTCTTTTTTTAAGAGTAAAGTTTCATTTATAAGGGGATAAATGAAACAAGGAAACCTAAGAAGAAAAATAAGAAATAAGTAATGAAAGCTTGCATGTCCTCGTGAGATATGAATCATTTTAATTTTCTTCCGACTCTAATGAATAGACGCATAGAACATTTTGCGAATTTTTGTTTTAAAACAAAATTTTATATCTTTATTAAATTTATTCAAATTCAAATCTATGCATATTTTCTAGTTTATTCACGTTTAGTTTATTCAGAATATCAAGTAGTGGCGTAAGAGGTAACAAAACCTTAACCTTCTACCTCTTACGCCATATTAATAATATAAACACTAAACACCACGTCTGGTAACTTCGGGCATTGAACGGGTGGGAGGAATATCGAAATTCCAACCGGATAACGAACTACCGTTCATAGATGGATATACCGTGAAGTGAACATTGCGCGTTTTAGTATATGAATTTCTGAATGCTCGAAGTAAACAGTAAGTCGACAGCATTTTATTGACTAATGTTGTTTGGCTGAGGTATAACCTACCATCAAGTGAACCTCATACTCGTCTATCGATATTCGATATCAAACATAAAATCGAAAGCATATTGGACTTCAAATGTGTTTTATATACACTCATATATCTCAATTATATTGAAAGTATTATATTAATCTCGAATCAAATTGCAAATCAACTTTGAACGTAGCGTCGATACGATTCGAAGACAATTGAAATGATGAATCGATTTGTATGTCGAGGAAAACGTGGCAAAGATCGATTTACGGGAAGCATAAAATCAACTTCACTATACCACAGTTTACTTACAAAGTAGAAAGAATATTGTATATATAAAGTTATATTGTATTTTATTAACGCGAGTATCACACTATCTTCTTCACTTTTAAATAAAATACTGTATACCGGACTAAAACGCGATTCATTATTTATTTTATTTATCCCGACGTTTCGGATGCTTCCAGGTCAGCCTGGCCCGTGACCACAGTTGCTGAAAATCCGAAACGTTGGGATAAATAATTTAAACAATATAAATAATAAATCGCGTTTTAATTCGGTATACAGTATTTTATTTTAATATTGAAGTAATATAATATGGAATTCCGCGTGTCCACTTAAGGTCCATTTATACGCTGCAATTTTCTTGCCTGTTGCATACAATTAAATTGTAGCAATAAATGACATGGTCCATACAACGTACGAAAAAAATTCTGTCGTTCATATATTGATATCATATTTTTCATTCAATCAGAACTTTAAAGTACTTGCCTGAAGTTGGGGAAAAGTTGGGAATGGTGGTTATCCCTTTTTTGGGTATTAGCCATCAAAATGTATCTAGTATATCGTGGTACTAACTTACCGACATTAAATGAACGCACGTGTAGGATTTTTCGTGTTCATATCCTGGAGAAACCCCCTCTGTAGAACCCACCAGGGTGAACAAGAATCCTTCGTGCCATCGAGAAGTGCGCACGAGACGAAACCGATATACCTGTAAAGAATAAAGACTATCAAAGAGGCCATTTGACATGGTTTAATCAAATATCACTATATAGTATAAAACAAAGTCGCTTTCTCTGTCCCTATGTATGCTTATATCTTTAAAACTACGCAATGGATTTTGATGCGGTTTATAATAGATAGAGTGATTCAAGAGGAAGGTTTATGTATTTAATATGTCAAGGTTTTTTTGGAAATTTGTTGAAATATAACGACAATTGTTGGAAGTGTTGGATAAAGTCAAGCCGTTGGGAGCTATGATCGAAAACGCTGCCTAATCCATTTGAGATATATCTCAAAACAATGCATGGTGGGATATTTCTCTTTTATATATCTACAAAAAGTTCGCGATGGCATATATCTATCATTTAAGGATAGCTTACTATCTTCTAAAAATGGTCACTTATAATGCAGTAACAGGAAAGCTATTTAGACGGATACAGTATTAATCTTTATCCACAAATACATTAGTTATTTTAAGCATTTCTTGCACATTATTAAGGAGCTTTTCTTAGTAACAAGGTTAATAAAAAGTACAGTTAACAACTTAAAGTATATAACTTAATCCTAAATTCTAACAAACAATATAATATATGGTGAGCTGCCATGAAAAGGAAGGCTAATCAGCTTAAGTTAGGGAGATTTCCTCTAGTGTTAGAGAGTGTTTCAGTAGCTTCCTGGCTGACTGGTGTGTCCTGTCTAATTACGAGGCACTTAAAAAATGTGTGAAAGAAGAGAAATACAGTATATTTATGAATCAAAATTAATAAAACAGTTATATAAATAATGTAAAATTAATAAATGAGTATTAACAATCAACACCCAAAATATATGAATATGAGTGGTACAATGGTTTTTACGGGCTCGTTTGCGCGTTCGGTAGAACACCTGCCGTGCGCATCGATGGGTCGTGGGTTCGAATCCCACTGGGACGACATGCTTATAATTTTCTGTAAGCATGTTTTTCCAACGTCTGGTAACTTCGGGCATTGATCGGGTGGGAGGAATATCGAAATTCTGACCGGGTGGGGGGGTTTGGGGGGGGGGCGGGAACCACCGTAGATAAATAATCCGTGAAGTGTATTGCGCGTTTCGGTTTCATTCATTGGATTTCCGAATGCTCGAAGTAAAAAGTAGGTCGACAGCGAATCATTCTCACTGATGTTTTGTGAACCTGTTTTGTAACCTATCATTAAGTGAACATGAGGTTCATTTTCATCGTCTGTCGATATCTAACATAAAAAAGTAGTAAGTAAAAGTGGTCAGTAATTAGATTTTTTTTATTCACTGTACGTTCTATGTACTGTGGGAAGGCCTTCGGAATTATGTGCGAGAAACTGGCAAAGAAGCCAGTAGCTAAGATAACATCTCAAAATTTATTCCCTTGTTTACAGAAAGCCTCTACCGATGGCCGTGTTGTTACCCGGAACTATATTTTTTTGTTATCTTTCCCTTAAGCAGTTAAGGTGTTTGCAGACTACAGTATTTTTTTCAGGTTTTTTTGCCGATGAGATTATCTTATGTTGAAAACAGTATCAAAATACATAATGTAGTTTAACAGATGCACGCGCCCAAACAGATACTAGAATAGAACTTTAAAGTATATGACCGTGAGTAATACTTAAGCGCACCATATTATGGTATTTAAATTTATTCGGGAATTTATTGAAAAACGTGACTAATATATAATAAACTAGCGATTCGCACCTACGGCTTTGTACGGATGCAATGTAGGTACTATACAAAAAAAAAAGAACTGATAATGTAGTTTTCTATTGGTGAAAGAATAAATTGGTCGAGTAGTTTTTGACTTAAATCTTAAGATTTTTCCTCTTTATAATATTAGTATAGATATTCTTCAATACATTTTTTTAAGAATATTACTATTTAGTATATTTTCAAACAAGATATTACAGAATTATCTTCATTATATACGAGCACTAGGCATTCTACACATATTATAAATATACTTTCAAACTACGCAACGCCGTCAGTTTTCCCCAAAGACTTTCGCTTCACTCGGTCAATAAATTAGTTTACAGCTTTGTAGTCACAGTGCCCTTTAAAATGAGCAAAAAGCCCAATTAGTTTTAGTTTTGCGAGCATCCCAACCTTCTATAAAATTTATCATATTTATTATGTACTAGTGACACTCCCCGGCTTCGCACCGATGCAATGTATGTAGGTTTAGGTTATGTGTTACTCGCTGATAATGTAGCTTTCTATTGGTGAAATAATTTTTAAAATCGGTTCAGTAGTTTTTGAATTAAAGCGTTACAAAAAACGAATCTTTCCTCTTTATAATATCTAGAAAGTGCCATATAATAAAGAGCCTATTTCAAGGGTATAGTGCTAGAGAGTATGGTTAGTGTTCTAATCCAATAAGTATGAAAATTTAAGTTTTAAATTATTCACTTAACGTCGATATTTTTGTATATCTTAGGTCTAAACTTTTAAAATTGACAACTTAAATATAAAAATTCCATACTTATTAGTTTTTAAAAATGTACCCTCGATTCATTTTTTATCTATAAAAACAGTTAATCCTAAGATTTACCAACTTCAAGTTTAAAAGACCAAAATGTTCTTTATAATCATCATTTCAACTGGTTAAATTTAACTAATTCTAACCTAAGTAGGTAGTTAAGTAATTGACAAAACAAATTTCTCTTATACCGGCTACATGGTGTTTAGCATCGCAAGTCCCAGGCTAAATCCGGGGAATTAAGAAAAAAAATTGTTATACGGTATGTTGAGTGCTGTAACCAGTTCCTTTTTTATGTTAGATATCGACAGACGAGCATGAGGTTCACTTGATGGTAGGTGACACAGATGTGATGATCTGTGGCTGAGGTACTGATGTGACTGATGTCAATGATGAGCTGTCAACCCAATCTTTACATCGAGCATTCGGAAATCTATAGACTGAAACTGAAACGCGCAATGCACTTCACGGTTTTTCCATCTATGAACGGTTCGTTACCCGGTCGGAATTTCGGTATTCCTCCCACCCGATCAATGCTCGAAGTTACCAGACGTAGAGAACACATGCTTACAGAAAATTATAAACATATGGTCCCGGTGCGATTCAAACCCTCGACCCATTGATGCGCACGGCAGGTGTTCTACCGAACGCGCCAACGAGCCCGTCGAAAAGTTCTTCCGTTGCTTCTTTCATTTTTTCAACAGTGGCAGATTAGTGTTCAATAGCATATTTAAAGAAAATACCACATCAAATTCGCTATTTCGGCCTTTGGTCAGTGTGATCATAACCTAAGACCTTCATTACAGCTAACCGCTGTAGCAATAAAATTTTACGCCCTCTAAAGATCGAGCCGTTACCATAACGCTTTTGCCACTCAGTATTGCTTTCATTGATTATTTAGCTTATACATTACTAGTGAAAAGAAAATACAGCATTTCAATGAAGAAAATAAAGCTCTCAATAGGCTTTATTTATTCCGACATCTTGAACAATTATCGTCATATTTCAACAAATTAACACAAAACAATAGTAAAATATACGTATTAACCTTATTTAATTACTCTATCTATTGATGAAAACCGCATTAAAATCCGTTGTTTAGTTTAAAAGATCTAACTGTACAGAGAGACAGACGGTGGAAAGCGACTTTGTTTTATATGTACTATGTATGAAATTGAAGACTTGTCTATTCCACGCTGGACAAAATAATGTTAGACGATATAAGCAAAGGTTGTTGTGTTTGTGTTGTGGAGTTTCGAATCCAGATCTGGCATATTTAAAACATTAAATGAAATGAAATGAAATGAAAATTAATAAATAAGTTTTTCCCGATGTCTGGTGGATTCAAGATTTGACCGAATAATAGGAGAATCATAATTGCTTCCGGCTAATGTCAACCGAATCGGGTTCAAATTCAGCCAAACTTAAGACGGAGGCTTCCTAAATGAAGTTACTTAGTTTTACGTTAAATATATGTGTATATATAAGCCATTTCCAAATAATATACTATTAAAGCTACTATAATAAATAATAGTTCAGTGTATCTCGAATACGTGTTTAATTACTGTTATCATTCTTCTGCAGGCTTTGTGACATTGGTCTTTGGAAATTTTCACGAGACAAAATTTAGAATCTATAGAATAATAGATATCTTACATCTCAATTTATCTTCACTCGTCCGCGAGATGCGAGTTGATGGTCATGCTAGGTGGGCTGAAGTCGAGTTTTAAGTGTCAAGCTAGAACCGGAAGAGGTAATCGATTAAAACACGACAAAATGGTGGACAAAATTTTGTCGTGGTTGTCAAGCTAGGCCGGATACGTGACAGATAAAATAGACCATTCTTGTGAATAATTATTGCAGATCGTGAGATGACGAACATGAGGATTTGATTGCTGGAAATCAGCGCCATAGGATTAGGATTGTATTTTAAAGATTTCAGTATTTTTCCTTTGAAGTGCATTTAAATATACCATTTTACGTTTTTAGGAGTTGATTAGTGCTTCAGGTTGCAAATTTATCAAACAATTTCTACAAAAGCAAGAAACTTATGTTCACTCAAGAGCCGTCCATAGTGTATGCTTATAACTCCGATATATTGACGTGAGTAATATTGTTATTCAGATCGACGAACGCCGTAAAAGTGGCATCACTCCCCACTTAACCCTTCCTTAAAATTCACGCCGCGACGTTTTTGCTTTGAGAGTGCCAATTACCTGACGATGTTGGCATAGTATGTGGATGATGTATTAATGAGAGATGGACCTGTTGATATTTATAAAATTTTCTTTAATTTAACACTTAGATATATTATTTTGACCTAAATCAAGTAACAACTAGGAACTGGCTTTTATTAACGAGAGTATCACACATTTAAAAAAAATACTTTATAACGAATTAAAACGAGATTTATTATATTATTAATCCAGACAATTCGAGTGCTTTTCAGCAACCGTGGTTACGGGCAAACTGAAAGAAGACAGCTGTCTGATTTGAATTTTCACAAATTTGCCCTAATAGTACCATCTATTCCTACGTAGTTGATACGAGTATTTACTGTATTTTTCTATATTATGGCAATATCGGCTGACAGTGTACTCATATTTTTAGTATGTTTGACTTGAAATTTTAGATTTTTAAGTATCGGATCCCAGGTGCTGAAAAGCACTCAAAACGTCGAGATAAATAATATAAATAATAAATCACGTTTTAATCCTGTATAAAGTATTTTATTTAAACTAGGAATTGTTTCAGGCCATATAGGGAGCTGGGACAGAAAATGTATTGGCGTGTCCCTTTGTCAGACATGGGGCAAACACATTTATGTGTCCATTTCACTGTTAATTCTGTAAAGGTAATACGTGGTAAGCGGTGACTTAACAACGGAATTGAAGATTATCCTATCCTTAATATAAACGCAATAGGAACATAGATAAGCATCTGATTACTACTATTGGTTCAGCCGACCTAGCATGACCGCCACGTGATATCTCGCGGATGAGAGAAGACAAACTAAGATATCTTGATATTTTATATCTCGACATCGACAACTTTCTTATTTTATTTTCAATATGTCTACTTTTGACATTAGAAGTCGAATTTTATGTGTAAGGGTCCTGTTAGACCCGAAAGAAATAAAGCGATAATCGATTAAAACACGGGAAAACGGTCGAAAAATTTTTGTCGCGGTTGTCATGCTAGGCCGGCAGAACTACCGCTTGACCTACTGAGGTATTTAAGAATAAAACTTACTGCTTAACACCGCCGGATTGTCACTTATGCAGTAAGGCTTCTACAAAACAAATCCATCAATCACACTGTAAAAGGATTCGATGATTCCACATCCACCGTCTCTGCCCCAATCGATCACAAAACCCTATTATAATTGCAAAACGCCGCCGCTCAATCAGGCCGAAAAGAATTCGACCCAAATCCTGTCGGGACCTTAAGGGATACATGGAAAATGACATTTCTGTGTGAGGTATACTTAGATAGTTTATTGTTGGACGAATATTCGAATCTGTTTTGTCTTTTAAAGGACTCTCCTGCCGGACATGACAAACACGACAAAATTTTTTCGACCGTTTTCTCGCGTTTTAAACGATTATCTCTTTATTTCTTCCGGGTCTAACATGACACACTTAAAACTTGACTTCTAATGTCAAAAGTAGAAATATTTGTCGATCGAGACATTTTGTCTTTCAAAGTTGTCGATTTCGAGATATAATATATCAAGATAATATCTTAGTTTATCTTCATTCATCCGCGAGATATCTCTTGATGGTCATGCTAGACGGGTTGAACAGTAAAGCCGATATTGGGCACATAGTATATGTAACATAAAAAACAAAATTTTATAGCAAATTACATAGACCAACGTTCGTGATCCATCACTACACAAGATGATTATTATTTTTTACCGTATTTTATATATAATGTAGCTTATTGTACAAAGCTAGCTTGTTGTTTGAACTAACGTGACCTTCCAGAAGCATTTTGATACAGAATAATATTTTAACTCTATATTACAATATTCCTTATTTTAACAATGCCGTGTTAGTTACACCATATATAACTCAAGAACGGCTGCACCGATTATAATAACCCGAATAACGGAATAAATATTAAAATATAGGAAAATATCTGGACATACATGTGCAAAGAATTATTTTTTAAATAAATTAGATTCGGAACTCCGCCATCTTCCGCAATTGACAACTCACATGGCGCACGCTCAGTGTCATTTTTTCTTGCAGCCAATATTCAAGAGAATTTGCTTATTTTTAATCTCAGAAATGATAACAAATTCGTCCAATGTGAGCGAATCCTTCAAAAACATCTTGTTTATCCTAGATAGAAGATAGTATAAGCGTAGAGATATTTGAAAGAAAATAAGCCCTCGTAATAATAAGGTTCGGTTTACACTATCGATCACATCTAGTACACTCGAGTGGAGTGGACACACAGTTGGCGAGGACAGGTGAAATAGTGCGAAAAATTGACTTGCTAGTCGCCACCAACTAAATACGAGTACCTACTGAACTAGCTGGCTGTATATAAGAAAAATTAATACGTATTCATCTATGCTGTGTGATAGTTTATATTCTATCAGTGCTAACATATTTTATACTAGAAACACGCCCTGGCTTTGCACGGGTGCAATGTAGACGAACTATATTTAAATAAAATACTGTATATCGGATTAAAACGCGATTTATTATTTATATTGTTTAAATTATTTATCCCGACGTTTCGGATGCTTTTCAGCAACCGTGGTCGCGGGGAGACAGAAAGATGACAGTTGTCTGATTTTTGAATAATTTAAACAATATAAATAATAAATCGCGTTTTAATCCGGTATACAGTATTTTATTTAAATGTGTGATACTCGCGTTAACAAAAGACAATATTATAGTCGTACTATATTATGTTTATATATACAAAAAGCTTATGTTACTTGCTGATAATGTAGTAATGTAGTTCTTTTGATGAAAGTATTATAAAAATCGGTCCATTAGTTAAAAAGGTCCAAACATACAAAAATACAAATCTTTCCTCTTTATAATATTAGTGTAGTCTAAGCCGCCCGCGACTTTGTCTGCGTAAAATGAGTACTACGGGTAGCTTCTTTATTATCCGAGCTGTTTTTACATAAATCTCTTAACTAAATATTCTAATCGTGGCTAGATGATGTGTGCATAATGCATATTAATCTCTCAGTGGTAAGTATTTATAAATAGACTATAGAAATTTAAATATTAAATTCTAGGTCACATCACTGACACTGACATTCACCGTCATAATTTGGCCAATTAACTCAATATCATGATAAATTAGCGTATGTGTTATTCTGATGTATAAAAATAATACTGTAAAGTTTCATCAAAATCTGTTCAGTAATTTTTGCGTAAAAGAGTAACAACCTCACACACTTTTACACTCACACACTACATTCGTATTGGCGTTACTTTACATGAAAATGTTTTTGGTGGGTACATTAAACCCTAAACTTTTAAAATTGAATAACTTAAAACATACTTATTGAGTTTTACACTATACTCTCGATATTTTTTGACATTTTACCAATCGCCCGAAAGCGTTTTGACCCCTACTACCTTCGGAAAGTACTAGTGGCCAAATCGCCGGAAAATGCGCTTGTATTTCGAAAAATACCGATTTAAATTCAGTGGATAAATAAAGTATTCCCTTAACAAAATTCCACCTATACATTTACACAGTTTAGCTCGTCTGGAGATAGATAAAAATATGTAAATCGCACTTGCACTCTATTTACATAATAAGACGCTAATACGTCCCTAGAAATGATAAATTGGCACTGTTTTATTCATGAACGTTTGCACATCTCTAATTTAAAATTTTCTACTGATATTTGTTCAAAAAAATATTTAAATTCGTATCTATTAAGTTTTTTTTTAATATATATGAATCACGACAATACAGTGTCAACACATATAGTTGCCATTTAGAGTAAATTGAGTTTGTATTTTCAATTAGGTTTTCTTAAGGTTCTTTTAAAAAATAATAGATTTTGTTTGTAGTTATTATTATTAAAATTAGTGTATGTCGTTTTTCTTGATATCAATCAAAGTTATAGAATTCAGTGCATTATTATTAAATATTCTCATCATGTTAGGGTTTCGTGCCCTCTAGTTTTTTCAATATTTTTGCTATTCAAACGTTTTAAATGATATATAACTTGTTTGAAAAATGTACTCCAGCTCATAATGAAGAGATTGACATCAAAATTAAAATGTTTAGCATTTTTGACAATGTACTGCTTAACAGAGTCGAAATTTCATCCTCACCACCTCGATGATTGGAAATCCACAGCCGTGCGTTTTCTAAGGAATTTTCTGCCACGCACATTTACTCTGTAGAAACAGTTGTCACCAACCATATTTCCGAACCGATACGACTTAAGTACCTTATAAAAAGGGCCTACTCTTCTCTTAAAAGCTGGCAACGCATCTGCAAGTCCTCCGATGTTGCAGATATCTATGTGCACTGTAGTCACTTACTCTTAGCCGGTTCACCCCGTATTCTATAAAAAAGATTCGATCGGTTTTGATATTTTTACCCCTTGATACGATCAAGATTTGAAATTATTTCTTATAGTTGACCAGATATTTAACTGTGCATATTGTTAATCAAATATAATTTCACTTTAAATTAAAGAAAATAAGACATTTAAACTAAGTATTCCGAATGCTCGAAGTAAAAATTAGGGCGACAGCGCATCATTGACTGATGTTCTGTGGCTGAGGTATCACCTACCATCAAGTGAACCTCATGCTCGTCTGTCGATATCTGACATAAAAAAAAAAGTAGTTAGATAAGAAGACGGTATTTTACGTTTTTAATTATTCATATTGTTCTTCGTTTATGATAGCTTAGTTAAAATTTGAGTAGACTTTTTAGATAGACAGTTTAATCATAAATAGAAAGTCTGCTAAAAAATTGTGTTATTTAATGTCTAGAAAGGGCTTTCTGAAGTTAATCTGAAACGAAGTCCAAAAAAAATAAACTTTAATAAAGCAATATAGAAAATGTTAAAAATATGTAAATTTTGATACCGATTGCTTCCTTATGAGCTGGAGTACATATTTCCAAAGAGTTCAATTTTGTATATCATTTAAATCGTTTTAATAGCAAAGATATTGAAAAAACTAGTGGGCACGAAACCTTAACCTGTTTTGAATATTTAACAATAATGCACTAAATTCTATTACTTTGATCGCTACCAAGAAAAACGATAAATATTATATTTAGTATAATAATAATAAATCTATTATTTCTGTTATTATTTTTAAAATAAATTTAATAAAATCTAATTAAAACTTCAAACTCAATTTTCTTACAATGGCAACCATGTGGTTTGACACTGTAGTGGTTAACAGCGTCCATCTATTTAATGGATAATGTTTTATTTAATAACAAAGAGTCCGTTAGGAATTGATTAATATTTCTATTAAATAATTTCTCTAAACATTTTTCTACCTACGTCTAGTCACTTTGGGGATTAAACGGGTGGAAAGTATAAAAATTGGATAGATTTGGAAGTAATTCCAACCAAGCTACGCAGTGGTGGGATCACTATACAAGCCCAAAAGCCCGGCTTGGCGGCTATAATATAATCATATAAGGTATATAATGTTTAATTATATTAGTTATGTATGGCTTATATATAATTACTTTGATGGCATTATTATTATTCTTTTAATGGTTGCATTAAGCCCAAAAGCCCGGCTTGACCTAAGGCTTTTGGGCTTGTATGGTGGTCCCACAACTGATGTTGACGTGAGTAACACGGTGCGGAATCACTATTAAATAAGCTTTTTCATGATTTTAGTAAGTACTAAAGAGTTTATAAATATAAAATGTAGGAAATACCCTAATAAATCCTCTATTATTGTAAAAGTAACAGCAAAATTAATTAAGCTATAAAACGTGCGAGCTATAAAAGCGATTATATGTTACCGTAATTTTCAAAATGACACCGAAGTATCTTATAAAATACGTCCACTGGGACGGGAATTTATAACGCAAATAACATATTTCGTGAACAAACGTTATCCATTACAAAATTATTGTTTATTAGTATCATTACCGCGGTAAAATTACAATGAATTGCGGTATCCAACAATAGCGGGCGTTGATCTATAAAATTGTATTTCAGCCCATTTATCACAGTGTGAGAATATACGTTATAATTATATTAGTTGAACTGCAGAGGACAGAGCCGGCTGAGTACTGTGTTTCAAACCTGCTCTGCATTATTGGGGCTTTTGACGGGCCATAGAAGAATTAATTTCAGTGCCCTCTAGTGGGCATGAGGCAGACATATTTCTTCAATATTTTTGTGCTTTATCCGATCGAAACAATTAAAACATAATATATAATGCTATATAATTCCAAAGATAATTCTTCTTAAGTTAGGAAGCTAATGAATTACAGGTTCTTCTTGAACAGGCAGTATTAGGGCTTCACTGTGATAATTTGTTTTTTATTGTAAAACATATGTTGTGTCTCACTGTGTTTTACTTTCTTGTGTGTCTGTCTTATTATATACTGTATTTATCTGTGAAAACTTGGAAATGACCTTCTGTATATATTTTGTTTAACAGTAAGTTTTCCTAATCTTCTTCTTCTTCCTGCCCTGTTCCCTTTTTTTTTATTTGGGGTCGGCGCAGTATGTTCTCTTTTTCCATTATCTCCTTTCACTCGCCATATCATCAGTCACACCTTTCAAACACATATCATTCTTCACACAGTCAATCCATGTCTTTTTTGGCCTCCCTCTTCCTCTATACCCATCCACTTTCATATTTAAAACTTTTTTAAATACATGCCCTTCATCTCTCCTCATAACATGCCCATACCAAGCCAAACGATTACCTTTCAATTTTTCATTCACTGACGCTACTCTCAAACTTCCTCTTATATAGTCATTTCTTATTTTATCTAATCTTGTCACTCCACACATCCACCTCATCATTCTCATCTCAGCTACATGCAAACGTTTTTCATCCATCAGCTTACTTGCCCAACATTCAGAACCATACATCAAGACGGGTAATAAGTAAAATAAAATAAAATAAAAATAACACCATATCTCCGAAATAAGTTTTTGCCTCTAAATAATGACACCGTTATACTAAATTAGACATTTTTTTCTAATGAAATTACATAAAAGTATATACATATATTAAAAAGTAAGTTGTATTACAGTACATAAACGTGAATCAAAGGCGAAATACAAATTAAGTACAATTGTGCCAAACAATTTTTTTACTCTCGATCATAATAGCAACGGCAATCTTTTGAATGTAAGCAAATCTTTTGATTATTAGGCATCATAAGATACAAAACTGTCATGTATTTTATTTTGAGTCTGAACATTATCACAATCTAAATATTACTAATGTCTTTTATTAACGCGAGTATCACACATTTAAATAAAATACTGTATACCGGATTAAAACGCGATTTATTATTTAAATCTCAGTCTCCCGCGACCACGGTTGCTGAAAAGCATCCGAAACGTCGGGATAAATAATTTAAATAATAAATCGCGTTTTAATCCGGTATACAGTATTTTATTTAAATTACTAATAATTGTGGCCCTTAATAACTAGGGCCCCAAATCGTGTATTACGTATCTGTATACATCCATTAGTGTTGGTTAACCATCTCATTAGTGACGTTAGATTTGAAGTTACGTTGCGGACAATGATACATGAATTATATACATATGTACCTGTGTCTTTGATTTCATTATTACTTGTTATAAACCGGTAAAAGGTCATATTCGTAACTAATTATTTAAAAAATCCTTATCAATTTCTTTATAATACAGGCAGGCAAACGAGCCTTCGGATTATTTGATATTATTAGGTGATTAAGCCCCGCACCCGCAAGCTCAGAAGTCGTATGTATGCTGTCGGTCTTTTTCTTGGGAGTATACTCGCTTGTTGAAATCTAGTAGCAGATGATGAACTTAGTATAAAAAGATAGATTATAATGGCGAGGAGTCCTAACAAGCCTACCCCTATCGGCTGCCCTCTATATATTTAACCGAATAACTAATCGAAATTTCCCAGCATGGCGTTACTTTGCGTTGCGTTTAGAATTAAATAATTTTTGAATTTATTCACTCTTCGCCACTGATAGTAAATATACTGTTAATCTTCTTCTTCTTCAGGTGCCTCTCCAATTAATGAAGGTTGGCGGTCAGCGATTTAAATTTGTCTCTGTCCCGGGCTGTACGGAACAGTTCAGCGGCACTGGCGATTCCCGTCCATTCCCTGATGTTGCGAAGCCACGACTTTTTTCTGCGGCCAACACTTCTTTTTCCGGCCACTTTTCCCATAATTATTAGTTGCAGAAGTTCGTACCTATTGTGCCTTAATACATGCCCTAGGTATGCAACTTTCTTTTTCTTTATGGCCATTAAAAGCTCCCGGTTTGTGCCAATTCGTCGCAGAACTTCCACATTCGGAACTTTTTGGGTCCAGCTTATCCTCATCATACGCCTGTAAGCCCACATTTCAAAAGCCTCAATGCGCTTTCTGAGATCTTCTTTTATCGTCCACGCTTCACATCCATACATTATAACTGGCCAAATGTAGCATCGGAGAAGTCGTGTACGTAAGGAAATCTTTAGGTTGCGGTTACAGAGAACTTTTTTCATTCCATTGAAAGCATTCCTAGCGATTTCAATTCGGGTCTTGATTTCCATTTCACTGTCCCATTGTTCATTCAACCATGTACCTAGATATTTGTACTTATTCACTCGCTCCAGGTTTTGTCCAGTTACCTTAATGTCACAAGAAGGGAGAGTTTTTCTCGATATCACCATGACTTTAGTCTTAGTAACATTCATTTTAAGTCCAGCTCTCTCACTGTAATTATTCAAACGCTGCACAAGTTCTTGCAATTGGGCTTCGGATGACGCTATCAAAACTGTGTCATCGGCATATCTGATGTTATTGATATTGCGTCCATTGATCTTAATACCACAGTCAATGTTTTCAAGTGCTTCCGTTATGATTGATTCCGAGTACAGGTTGAAGAGAGTTGGTGATAAAATGCAACCCTGTCTATATACGATCTGTTAATATACGAACTTTTCTTCGAATCTTTTTTACGAACGACGGAAACCATATAAATGTAGCATCGATGTCTGGTGATCCATAAGTGCGCGATTTCTATGATACATTTTCCACGCACAACTACTCTGTAGAAATAGCTGGCGCCGGCGATTTTTGCGAATCAATTGAGAACCTTCAAGAATTGCGCCTACCTTAAAGACCGGCTACGCATCCTCAAGATCTCTGGTGTTCAAATCATCAAGTGACACGCCAGTCCGTTTGCCATATCTATTTTTGTAATAACTTTTGCAATCAGTTAAGTAATTTCAAAATTATCGTCTATCTATTCTAATATTTTAAAGAGGAAATATTTGTATTTTTAAATTTTTGTATATCATGAATAAACTCAAAAACTACTGGCCCGAATTTTAAAAATTATTTCACCAATAGAAATCTACATAATCAGCGCGTAACATATTTTGTGTATCTACATTGCACCCGTGTGAAGACGGGGCGAGTTGCTAGTATTTTATAAATAAACAATCTACGAATAGTCGAACATAAAAAGATTTCTTCTTACGATTTATCCTATTTATTACATCTACATTACACAGATTTGATTAATGACCATGTCAGCAGACCGCGGACACCTGTCTCGCTCTGATTGCGGCCTCGCTACGTAATTTACTGCTAATCAGTTTAGTTATATGATTGCTATCGAATGTTCAATTGAGAATATTCATCACTGACAAGATAGTAGTGTTAGGCATGGGCAATTTTAAATCAAACCACTGGACGAAGTGAACTGAATAAACGTTTTAGAAGAGCTTAGAAAATTAGAAGAAATGTTCTGTCGTTTACGCTGACTAAACGGTTGAGTACAAACTGTATTATCTTTCGTATCCGTATCGTCGAATTGTCATTTGTATGAAATAGTGATATTTCACTGACAGACAGTTTGACGATTCGAATACTTTCTCGATAGTCGTTCATCCTTGGCCCTCTAATAATACATATTATAATATATCTAATAATGTTATGAGCTTTAATACATACCCATGGGTATCCTAACACTTAAGTCTATGTTCTGTTATTAAATTTAAGGTTATATAGAATTATAAAGAGGAAAAATTTGTTTGTTTCGTACAAAGCTTGGAAAAATACATTTTATCATACTTTTTATCACAAAAAAGGCTTGTAGGGGTTGAAATAGTGGATGAAAATTTGTATGGGAATAAATATATAGATTATATATTTAAATAAAATACTGTATACCGGATTAATACGCGATTTACGCGATCAGAATATTTAAATTGTAAGGAGATTGATAAAAAACAGCTCAGATAATAAATAAGCTATCAGAAGTACTAATTCTACGCAGAAGAAGTCGCGGGCAGAAGCTAGTTGTTGATAAATTAAATTAACTCAGCTAATGCGATTACATTGTATTAATTTTGTTTACCGTAAACGTGTTGATCGCTATTGATTATTCATTATTACTGTTTGAATTATCATTACAACGTGTTAGGGATTATTGGATGATATCAATGTCTGTGCATTCAATAATATCATTTAATAAGTGTTTTTACTGGTATTCTAGTATTATTTTGTGAATTATCTATACGAGCGTAAGGTTTACTTGGTGAATAAAATCATACCACTGTGACCATGGTTTAGTGGTAAGCGCGATATGTAACACGATTTTAACACTAAACCTACCAGAGTAACCGCTAGAAGCTAGAAGAATTGTTAAATTCCATTTTTCTTGAATTTACTGCACGATTTTTTCTATCTTATCTATACATATAATAAAAGAGTAGGATCGAAATTACGCTTCACTAAATATTTTTACCAGAAATTAAGAGGGGTGATAAAAGAAGGGTAGCAGAATGCATAAATGCAATTTTTAAGATTCTTGTCTGTCTGTCTGTCTGTTTGTTCACGCTAATCTCCGAAGATACTGAACCGATTTTCGCGTAATTTATACAAATATATTAAGCAAAGTCCAGGGCAACATATAGGCTTTGTTTCATCGAAATCGGTTGTCGGAAAAAAAAGTTATCATCATTTAAATATTATTTTAAAGGCATCATTTCAACAAATTGCAATGAAAACTGACTCGCGTTGAATTTTTTCGAATTGTCAGATGTCAATCACAGTTTGATATGTATGTATATGAAATAGTTTGATAATTTCGCCGTTTTTCGATATGTGTTCGTGGCATAGTGGATATACGGTCGTACTACGTAATTTCAGATGCGAGTTCGAATCATCACTCAGGGAAATATTTTTTTGTATTTATTTTTTTATATATTTAAAAGAAATAATATTGAAAATAGAAAATGTATTATTGAACTATTCTATTATATAAAAATGTATTTCTTATGAGATCGTTTATTTCCAAGGGAATTAAACAAAAATATCTGAAATTAAAAGTGATCAATTAAATGAAATAAATATAGAGGTGGATATAGTATCTTCCACACTAATTAAATTTATTAAAAATTAAGTATTTGGCCAACATGGCCATACTATTTTTTTTCATTCATTTTACGTTGCATTTCTCCATACCTTCATTTTATTCGTATTTAGACATTTTCTTGGCGTTTTTTCCATGTGTCGCAAGTATTTTCAAACCCCCGTACAATTTTCGTGCATATATTTAAGACGGAAAATGCATTGAATCCAATCTTCGACTGAACTCTGATTAGTGGAAAAAAGACACATATCTGCATTTTGGTGACGTAAAATTTGATTGATATGCATCTCCCTAAAGTTTCTTTAAAGTCAGGTTCATTTTTTCAATTACTATGGTATTTCTTTTGAATTTCAAATCATCATTTGAACCCCAACCTCAACCACCATTAAACATGTCGATAATATGATGCAAAAGCAACCGTCAATGACTACTCTGATAGCTCTTTCCGAAAAGAAATCACCAAGTACAGAGGATAGAGGATATATAATATGAAGAAAGCTTGCTCAAAAGTTCAGCATAAAGTGATCCCCACGCGAACGAAGTCGCGGGCATCAGCTAGTAATATAATATAGCCATTTAACATTTTTTTTCATATTAGCATCTTTTCATAGTTGATGAAAAAATGAAAACCTAGAATTTAACCATTTTTATTAAAGTCTCGAAAGCTGTCACCGCTCTGGTAGTGTTAAAAAAATGTTTGGTCGAGCGGGGCACAGATAATTATCTACTTGCCTGTAAAGAAAAATGATCAGTGAAACAGACACAGAAATGTGTCTGCCCCATGCCCCATGACTCGGGAATTCACATAAGTGATAGGATAGTCATAAATCATAAATCGTCTTTTCGTTTTAAGTGATCGGAAATCCATAGACTGAAACCCAAACGCGCAATCTTCTACGGCTATTTTATCTTTAAAGAATTGCTGTATCCTTAATAAGATAAACAAATTGTTTCGAACGGTCAGGGCATAGTTCCTATAAAGAACATCATCAGTGAAATAATAATATTATTGTAATACATAGAAATATATCTACCCTATGCCCCACTTAGATACTCGTGAGTTTATGTTTTTTTAAAACCACACGAATAATTTCCTACAATAAAGCTAAATATGACTCAAGAGGAAAGAGCCAGTCGTAAAAAAAAATTCTTAGAAAAATTAAAATGTCAAAAAACATCAAAAACAACACAGCAGATTGAAATATGATAAAATCTACTCGTACTGTAGCCCAGTCCGATAAGGGAAACAAAAGGCTTTTTGATAACGTTATACCTAAATGAAAAGTTATATTCGGTGACTTTAGTTGTTTTTAAAGAATTTTATAATATTTGGGCCAGGAAAGTACTCGAAACTGATGAGCGTGTTTGAAAGCATTGATGAAAGTGGAAGAAGCGAAAGTGGTATGTAAGGATCGTACCCCAATGAGAAAGGGGCGTGATGTATGTATATGTTTGTATTTGGGTGTGGTCGTAGTGTATGGGTCCAATTACCGCAAATATATTTGCCTAGTCATAAACATAGTAAATATATAAAATTTATTACAAACGAAACAGACGCAGCACACAATATTAAAAAAATAACAAAAACCGACTTCAAACCTCTACTAAAAAAATAGAAAATAATATTTTAATTACTTCAAAGAAAGAGCCTTAAAGGACAAACGACACAATTATTGGTACTTATATATCTATTTGATATAAATTAACATTTATTTAATCTCCTATAGGTTTATGGCTCTTAGCTAGTTTTTAGGACAGGACGATTTTTTTTGTGGCTACTAGTACGTCACATAAATTATATATTCAAGCTACTACGATATTTTAATTACTCTCCACAAACTCCAATTAACTTTCTGAATACTAAAAATGAAGGTGGATGCACACTTTATTGAAGAAATCAGTCCTGTTTACAAGAAAAGGCGGCTTGACAACTGACGCGCCCATTAAGATTGCCCCTAAATTAAAAATTTTAAAGCCCCAGCTTATTATTCGGCAGGTTGGATGAATGGAATTATATAGAGTTATTATATCTTCTTTATTTTACTATAAAAACTATTTTACCAATACCTACCATTGGCTTTCAAGCCTAGTTTTTACGAAGACAAGAGGAGTAGATGACGTTATTTATTAGTAAGTAGAAATAGTTGTGTTTGTAATTAAAAAATAGTAGGTTTTATTTTTCATACAATATAAAAAAAACATGTTTTTTACATAGATTATGACCAAGATTTCTTAGTTATCGGTACATTTTACTGGGTTTTGAATAAGTTTGAAGAGGATTTGGATATTCATATAAAATTCTACATAATATTTCACACATTTTGGCACAAAAGTAATTTTGGACGAGCTCCGATGGTTCAAATACCGCCGGCGCGCCGGTTCGAAATTTTTATTATTTTCTATAAGCATGTTTTCCCCATATCTAATCATTTCGTGCATTAAACTGATGAGTGTAATATTGAATTTCCGACCGGATAACAAATCAACATTTCGCGTTTCGGTCTAAGTCTATGGATTTAAAATGGTCGAAGTAAAAAGTAGGTTGACAGCGCATCATTGACTGATATTCTATCTGTGGCTGAGTCCTTCTTTGCCTGAGATCTAGTGAACCTTATATTTATCTATCGATAAATAACATTAAAAAATATTGATTTAAAACACAAACAAGAAAACTAATTACAACAATAAATGTATTATGTTTCGATCAAACAAAAGGTAAGTCAGCTGTTGTAGTAGCTCTATATAATTCCGCATTTACAACGCAATGCTGTCATTTTACCAACAATTCCGAGCATTCCCAACTGTCTTACAAGTACCTACGTCTTAATTAGAAGATATCCAAATTCCCTTGATGATACGAATAAAATGAGCATTGATTTTGATTATTTTTCTTAAATATTTCTTTAAATATACATAATTTATACACCTGAAGTTGTTTTATTTAAGATGTAGACGAGCTTGAGAATAATTGGATGGTATTATATTCCCTTCCCTCCGGACTTCTAACCAGTTAAGACGTATTTCGCGCTGATAAATTTAAATATTTTAAAAATTTTAAGATTTTTAATTAAAGTTAAAATAATAGGAGTGCATAAGATAACAGAAGTGTGAAAAATATACGTAGTTTGGCGCAAACATCGTGAGAGGTCAGCTTATACTGGACGGAAAGGTATTTTGTACTGAAGTGTCGATTGCGACCAATTTATACGGACCTGCGTCGTACTTTCCATACTGATTACTTGCAAGCTCCTGCTGCCCTGGTACTTTTAATTATGCCACTTAAGCGTACCCCCCCCTCCTCACCTGCAATTACTATCTCAACATCTGAAGCAGTTGGACCGGCCTCAGCGCCCCCGCGCGAGCTTAGTTTGCCGTTCTCACAACAAAACATACAGCATTGCACATCAGAACCGAACCTTACACAACGGTCCAAGTCTATTACTTTACGTAAAAGAAAACATGTTGAATGCAATGATGACATGTATAACAACTTTATGTCTGAAATCAAACAGCTATTTAATGATTTTAAGGAAGATCAAAACAGACGTATCGAGAAATTATGTGCTACTGTGGAGCAAATTAGAACGTCTTTTGAATTTCTTTCGGACAAATATGACTCTCTACTGGCAAGGGTTGACAAAGTTGAATCGGAACGGCAGGCGGATGCACTATACATTCAAAGTCTGGAAGAAAAGCTGGAAAACGCTGAACGTGGGGCTAGGTCAACCTGTCTTGAAATCAGAAATATCCCCAAGGAGAATTCAGAAAATAAAAACTCCCTCCTGGATGTGTTTTTAGTGACTACGAAGGTCTTGAACATTGCTGTAGCCCCTCACGAGGTGAAAGACATATTTCGTGTCAAGACCAAGAATCCCACCACCACCAACACGGTTATTGTCGACCTTACAAGTTGCCTTTTAAAAGAAAAAATAATAAGGAACTTCCGTAATTTTAACAAGGGACCTTCCAAATTAAATACAGAACACTTGCATATCAAGGGTGAATCAAAAAGAATATTTATATCTGAAAATCTCAGTACAAAAATGAAGAAATTGTTTTTCCTAGCCAGAGATTTCGCAAATACAAATAATTTTAGATTTTGCTGGGTATCCCATGGGAAGATTTTTATGCGTAAAAGGGAAAATGGAGCACTGATTAGAATACAGAATGAAGCGGACTTTGCTAAAATCAAAGAGGATGCAAAGTGACTAGTTTATGTTTTTAGTAGTCTTAATTATATAAAATTAGTTTATTGTAAACAATTATTTGTTAACTCAGAAGATAGCCTTAATATACATTCACTTTTACACATTCACATACTATTTTACACTATAATAACAGTTACACACCCATACCTAACATACTTTTCTTACATTTGTTCATTAAGACTTTGCACTTACAATTTAATTATCCGACAAAAGTGGCTTTTTACTTTCATATTATTACTTCATCCAACTATCGAACTAATTTATATACTATATTTTTGTAAGCTACACTGGCAACACTCAACTTTTACACTCCAATACCTACTCAACATTAAACATTTAGATCCACTTCTAATACATTCTAATGCATTCTTCGTAAAACATTATCATTATAACAAATTGTTATACCCTCTATTATTTTGTTATATTACCTGCAGTCAGTCACCTTTGTTCCATCTTCTACTCATTAATGGATGATATCATTAAAATTAGTAACAATTTAGATCAGATTTCTGTATCGGACTCTGTACTTTGTTCGCCAGAAGAAGTTGCACAACACATAAGCTTTAACAATTTTAATATACTACATGTAAATATCAGGAGTATAAACCATAATTTTGACAATTTCTTAACTCTAGTTCATAGACTAGATTGTCAATTCGATGTCTTCGTTATGTCTGAATGTTGGCTGAGTAAATGTCCATCATTGCCATTACTCCCCGGCTATGTCTCCTACCAATCTCAGTATGATAATCAGAATGAAGGTGTGGTGGCTTTTGTCAAAAATAGCATTGAGTGCACGGTTCTTGTCCCACAATTTCAAGATGCAAACTGTCTTATATTAAATTTTCTACACAATTTCTCTTTAATTGCACTTTATCGATCCCCTTCAATTACTAATTTAGAACCATTTTTTGACAGTCTGGATAAAACTCTTCAATCACTTGCATCCTTTAAATCTTTGGCTATTATTGGAGATATAAACATTAATATAGTCCCCTTCAACAGTGCTCCTTCTGCAGATGATTATCTTAACCTCCTTGCAACACATGCGTTACTTCCCGCACATCTTTACCCAACTAGAGAAAAAAACTGCCTTGATCACGTTATTGCTCGTTCCACATATAAGTCAAAAACCCTGATTTTAGATAGTCCTTTTACTGACCATATTCCTGTTATATTCAGTCTCAGTACTCACCCAGGCGTTCATAAACCTGCGCACTCTTTTATGCGCTTTAATATTTCTGAGATTGTTTCTCATCTATCTAGGGCAGATTTCTCTCCTGTTCTAAATTGTAATGATCCAGATGAAGCATCAGATAGATTGATCTATATTGTGTCCTCCGCTATTAGTCAACATTCTCAAAACGTAAAAATTTCTAGTCGAAAACGCATTATTAAACCTTGGATTACTCCTGGCCTTCTCAGATGTATAAGACACAGAGACAAACTTTACAAAAAGCTTCAGAAAAATCCCGAAAGTAGCATTAATAAAACCATTTTCACCCGTTACCGTAATTTTTGTAATTCTCTCCTCAAAAGAGTAAAGCGAGAATACGAAAGGAACGAGTTTTTAAAAGTTAAAAATAACCCTAGGGCTGCTTGGAATACGATAAATCGTATTGCAAATATAACAAAAAAACAAAATTCTGCTAGTTCTCTATTAAATTTGTCTACCGACCCCACGGTTTCAATTAACAAAGTAAATAACTTTTTTGCTAATGTAGGAAAATCACTAGCTTCAAATATATTACACCCCAAAACCTCACCCGCTAAATCTCAAATATTTAAATCAAGTAATTACGTAAACCCAAAATCAATGGTTATGGTAAACATAGATGATACTGAAATTGAGCGAACTATTTTAGGTCTTAAAGATAAATGTGCGATTGGTCCCGATGGAATTTCAACTGAAGTTGTTAAATCGGCAAGACATGTATTAATTCCTTGCCTAAGACACATCTTCAACCTTTCTTTAGACTCTGGTATTTTCCCGCGTGCCTTTAAGAAAGCCGTTGTACATCCCATTTTCAAGAATGGGGACAGACACAGTGTCTCAAACTATAGGCCTATATCGGTTCTCTCAGTGTTCTCAAAGACTTTTGAAAAGATCCTTAATGAAAAGTTAGTCAATTTCCTAAATTGCAATGACATTCTTTCCAACAACCAATTTGGTTTCAGGAAATCGAAATCTACTGAACACGCAGTTTTGGAACTCTCTGGCCAAATAATAAAGAATTTTGACAAACGCCTAAAGACTGTTGGGGTTTTTCTAGACCTTTCCAAGGCATTTGACACTGTATCCATACCCATTCTTTTGTCCAAACTTCAAGCTATTGGCATAAGAGGTATCGCCTTTGATTTATTTAAAAGTTATCTTACTCATCGAACACAAACAGTAGTCATAGATAATATTAAAAGCACTGAAGAAGATCTTAGTTTTGGAGTGCCTCAAGGTAGCGTGCTCGGCCCTACGCTCTTTTTAATATATTTGAACGACCTTTGCAATCTAAATCTACCGTATTGCAAAGTGACATGCTATGCCGATGACACTTCACTACTCATTCATGGGCGAAACTGGGAGGAAACTCGAGCGCGCGCAGAAAAAGTACTTACTATAGTAATGAACTGGCTGGCATCTAATCTCCTTACCCTAAACCTATCGAAAACTCTGTTTGTTACGTTCGCTCCAACTGCTGCATCTTATCCTCCACCTTCTTTCTCCATCACTGCTCATACTTGTTTAAACACCGTTGATACCCATTGTGACTGCATATCACTTCAACGATCTACCTCAACAAAATATTTAGGAGTTATGATTAATAGTACAATGAATTGGAAGACACATATTGAATACACAGCCACCAAATTGCGTAAACTTATTTTCATCTTTAAGTCCCTAAGAAATTATGTAGACTTTAAATACCTGAAAAATGTCTACTTTGCTTTAGCCCAATCCTTACTAACATACTGCATATCTTCATGGGGAGGCTGTGCAAAGTCCCATATGCTACGCCTTGAGAGAGCTCAGCGTGCAGTTCTCAAAGTTATTGCTGGGAAACCGCGCCGATATCCGACAGCTGATTTATTCACGCTATGCCAGGTATTGTCAGTCAGACAGCTGTTCATTCTTCAAACCATTATTAAAAAGCACACTGAACTCGAATATGTGGAACCATCGAATTCTAAGCGTCGTCCAGATTTAGTGTGTCCTATACTGACCTGCCGAACTGCTATAGCGGGAACTCACTACAATTATATCAGTCCTAAACTATATAATAGTGCAAATAAATATTTAAATATCTACCCTTTAACTCTATATCAATGTAAAGCTAAATGTCTCTCTTGGTTACTCACATTGAGATATGATGAAACCGAAGAATTGCTTCAAGTTGTTAGTTAGAAGTATATTCCTAGTTTAATAACTCACACATACACATGCACACACACACACACGCACACTACCACACACACGCACACACACTTACCCACGAGCACAGACACACGCATAGTACACACACTCTCACACACACACAGCTTATACTGTACACACTACTAGTAAATAAGTATTCTTTGTAATATATGGAACTTTGTCGCATGTTCCGGTGGAGGGCGTTGACACTCGCGCCACAGTGTTATGCTTTTGCGAGTGCCATCGTTACAATATTGTTATTTTGACACATGTTTTATGTTCCAAATAAACTATTTTTATTTTTTATTTTTTAAAAAAAATTAAAATAAATGAAAAAAAAAAAAAATATAATGTGACACCTCTGCCACAGAACATCAGTCAGTTATGCGCTGGCGACCTATTGTTTTACTTCGAGCATTCGGAAACACTTTTCTTTGAAAATAAAATACGTTATTCTTAAAATATTATTGATAACCTAAAAATATATGTATATGAAAATGAAATTTTGTAAATTCAATTAATTTTTAAAATATAGGGACAAAATTACCTAAGATTTACATATAATATCGTTGTTCATAAGTGATTATCATTCGTGTATTAGGTAATTTCGTCCCTAAGCTTTTAAAATTGAATTTAACTTACAAATTTAAACATACTTATTGGGTTTTAGCACTATATCCTCGAATATATCTATACTAATATTATAAAAAGGAATGATTTGTATGTTTGTTTGTAACGATTTAACTCAAAAACAACTGTTTCAATTTTAAAAATTATTTCAGCAATAGAAATCTACATTATCAGCGAGTACCGTAGGCTAGTATATACTTAGTGCGCCCGTGCGAAGCCGGGGTGTGTTACTAGTATAGTTATAAATTGCCCTTCAATTCAAAAGGGTTCTTTAGACCTAAAAGGTATCTATTACGGATAAGGTCCGAAAGTTATTGTATTGGTCCCTTAGACCGGAATTACGTCAAGACCGATCGTAAAACGAGACGTACGACTCAATATAGTTGACATATCGGACTCCTGCAAAGCCTCAATGGCCAGTTTCAATGACAGACATTTTTTATTTGCCTTATTAACATTCACATGTATTCACCATGGAGGTGAATACCAGCATTTGATAAGCAAATATCATCCAGGTCCCGAATCCTGAAAAAGCATTTTAAATCTATACTAATATTATAAAGAGGAAAGATTTGTTTGTTTGTATGTCTGTTTGTTACGATTTAACTCAAAAACTACTCAACCGATTTTAAAAATTCTTTCACCGTTAGAAAGATACATCTTAACAATAAATAGTTTCTAGAAATAATTAGGGATTCCTACTAAAACTTAAATAATATAACCCAAGGTGTAAAAAAGGTTATAATTTCTGGATCTAATTTTAAAAATTCGTTCACTAATAGATATTTTTTTGTGTATCATCTACAATCTTCATATATCGCACCCGTCGTGTTACTAGTAATAATAGTTAGTATTAATATAAAAAGTAGAAAAAAGAATTAGGTATAAATTGAGTAAGTCGATAATATTTATTATCTAGTGAGTAGCATGCTCATACATCAAAAACCCTGTAAATATACTAATAAGAAATATAAGATGGAATTTTTTCATATTTTTTCTGTGATTGTTAGTATAGTGAACTTTTTAAGTTTTGTACTGTAAATAAATTCTTCATAACTCTACCCCTATTCTGGCTTTTAAGCCGCGTTTCTTTAAAATGGGGCAATAAAAATATTTTCAAAACTCTACATAGAGATATCATTAACTAGGGCATATCGTTGACATCCTTCAGCACTACGGAATGGTACATTTTAACTTTTTAATACTCAACTGTCCTACATTTCAAAATTTTTGCTTTAAAAATGTAATTTTCCCGTTTTACTTACAACTTTAATAGTAGTTGCGAATATTTTTTACGGACGAGGTAGACTATTAAAAATCTCATAGAGCAATATGTATATTATAATTCTTAAGTTTTATACATAATTTTCTATATATATATGTATTTTTCTTTTAGGAGTCATAATAGATTTTAATTAATTGAAAATAAAATAAAATTTTATCATTTATTATAACGAACGCCTGCTACTTGCTAGTAGGTTCGTTATCCGTTAGAATTTCATTCCTCCCACTCATCTTATCACTGAAAAGCAGAAAATTATGTGTATTATATGAAAATATATTAAACTATACTGCCATTCCCTTTTCATGTATTTCTTGCACCGTCCCCGTTTTCTTTAAGTTATTTCTGTCACCCAAAGGTAGTCTGGAAGATATTGCTACTGTAACCTATGGTACCTTTTATTTTTGTAAATGTAGTTTCTTAGTTGTATTACTTCTGTGCGCAATAAAGTTATAAATAAAATTTTAAACGCCATCTTGCGGGATTTGAACCCACGATCCATCGGTCCCGAGCCCTTCAAAATTCTTAGAAAACCGTAACGAATTCCAAAATAAATTGATATTTCCACAGTAGCGCAGCAGACATCAGACAGACATGACGTCAAAAAAGGGTTACTCCTTAGCTTCAGAAAATGTCCCTTTAAAGTCAACGATCTTTCGAAATTATTCAGCTGCCATGATGAGTGTGCTCTGCGACGATTGTTAAGTGAAGCACACAATTCTCTAGAGACAGTCTGCGTGTTCTGCGTCAAAGCCTACTTTACCCTTATTTTAGGCTATTAGTCTACTGCGACTATGCGACCAAAAGGTTGTTCTAGATATATACCAAAAATGATAAAAAATGCATACTAATTACGCTGGCTAGCGATGGTTTCACCTCAACAAAACTGAGTGATTTGTGAAGAAATATATTTTAATTAAACCTACCGCCTACATTTTCTTGCAAAATATTACTAAAATCCTATTACTATTTGTAAGGGGAAAATAGCAAAAGACAAGCACACAATAAAGCGATAGGAAAATATAATCATAATCATATATCATATAATCATAAACTAGAAGAATATGATATTTGAAATACTGATATTCTATACATCGAATCCATTCAGCCAGTTCTGTATAAGCATGGAGGTAAACATCACTTTACCTCCATGCTTATACAGAACTGTAAACTTTTAGCTTTCAGTTATCATATTTTGAATAAAAATGAATTCTGATGCGCTATAAAAAATAAGTGTTTTCTTTCAATTTAATTAAGTATCTAAAAAGTATTATAAGCGGAACATAAAAGTAATATAACGCTGGCTTAGGTAATACTTAAAAAGTAAGCAGCTCAGATTTTCAGCCTGCCTTATATGTTTGCTGACTTGAAAACAATTATTGATATTAATTTGAAACTGTTATAAGAATTACAATAACTTTGTCTTCGTCGATCGTGTATTTCCAGCCTTCTTCCCTGCGCTAATATTCCAGAAATTTCGTGCGTCAATTTTTGTAACAGCAGCTTTAAATACTTAAAAACTATAATATTTATGCACAAATTTCTATAATATTTATCTACATAATAGATATGTATTTATTAACCTGAAACTAAATTGAATTCCATTGGGATAAATAATGTTACTAATAAATCACGTTTTAATCCGGTAAAAGTTATGTAATAAAATAATTTTTTAACGGATTAAATGCGATTTATTATTTATATTATTTATCCTGACGTTTCGAATATATTTGCAAGAGAAAGTTGATTATTTCCTAGACTAGTACGCGAGGCTATTGAAATTAGAAAACAACCTAACTTCAATAGTGAAGATGGTTTTAGACTTTCCAACACCTGGGATCTGAAAGACTGATTAATTATATGCTTTTTATCAATATTTATTTTCTAGTTTCAAATATTATTTTATTCTACTTTGAGATTTTTTTATTCTTCTCCGTCGCTTACTCTTGACAGAGCGGGCGTGGTTGACACGTTTGGAGTGATAGTACGCCTGATGCCATTTTCTTGTACATGCAAGAGCAATAATTGAATGTTACAATTTATATCCAAGAATTGTGAGCAACTTACTCGCGGATATTACTTCTAAGACAAATCAAAAATATTGCGTGTTGTTTAGATTGTGCAAGTCATTTATTGCCTCAATTTAATTGTATGCAACTTACTTCGTGTAACCATTTACATTAATCTAATATATTAAATTTCCTTGTCACAATGTTAGTTACCGTACTCCTCCGAAACGGCTTTACCGATTTTTACCAAATTCTATATGCGTATTCAGTAGGTCGGAGAATCGGCTACTATCTATTTTGCATACCCCTAAGTGATAAGGGTTGTTACCCTTAAAAAATATTTTTTAAATTTTTGTCGAAATTTTTGGTTTTTATTTTTTTATAATGTGGCATTAAAAAATACATACTTATATATAGAAATTATTTACATGGCAAATCAACGTTTGCCGGGTCAGCTAGTTATTTAATATAATTAACCATTTACAGTTAAGTCCCATGGAAATTACTTCTGTTATAAACAAACTCCTTTTACTTTCATTGAAATTGAACAAATTCAGACAAACAAACGTAAAAGTTACTTAAACAATATTGAGTATCTATTACTGAATCTTTCGGTTTCGGAAAATCAAACCAAAGTTAATTAATATTTGACTCGCCATTTATTTTCTACTCAAAGTTTGGAAAACAACATTAATTTTGTTAAGACATTATGTTCCAGTTTGTTAGTTATTTTAAAAAGTTTCATCTAAAGTGTTTCTTGGAAATTTTAATTAGTTTAAGGGTATCAACAATATCTTCTTCCTGCCCTGTTCCCTTTCCACAGTTCTCAAGTCAAGAGCGTAGAACGGACGAGAAGAACTGGCAATAAACTCTCCGCCACTTTTTTTAATCGCCAAGTATAGGTACACGGGCTCGTTGGCGCATTCGATAGAACACCTGCCGTGCGCATCTATGGGTCGTGGGTTCGAATCCCACCGGGACGACATGTTTATAATTTTCCGGTAAATTCGGGCATTGATTGGGTGGGAGGAATATCGAAATTCTGACTACCGTTCATAGATGGAAAAACCGTGAAGTGTATATTCAGTCTATGGATTTCCGAATGCTCGAAGTAAATATTAGGTCGACAGCACATCATTGACTCATGTTCTGTGACTGAGGTATAACCATACCATCAAGTGAACTTGCTCATCTGTCGATATCTGACATAAAAAATATGATTTAAAAAAAACCTTTCCCACAAGTATAAGTACTTTTTTGGTTTCTTTTTTCTCAATAAAATTAAGGATAATAAATAGCCCCTTTAGGATAAAATAAAATGAATTTAATAATTCTGCTACAAATATACACAAAATTACGATCACGAGTGTCGCTGCGGTTTGTAAATACGTTAAATACCCTTATCTTGGCATAATTGACCGCAAACCAGTTAATATTACCCCCAGTCGTAATACATGATTGATAATACGCATCATAATCATTTGTATGAATAATCATATTACTATGTTAAAAACAGCCAATGCTAGTAAAATATATATTCAATTCATTCATTGATTTTAATAGGTATAAAAGTTCACTTATGCACACTTATGCACATGCATTGAAATGAAATTTTATTTTAATTATTTTTGGGTTCCGAACTCCGTACCAAAAATGGAACCCTTATAGGTAAGTAGTTATACCCCTTCAGGTTAGACAGACAGCGGGAACGACTTTTATACAATGTAGTGAAGTGTTATATCAAAAAAACCTACGTCTTATTAATAATCGCCTTATAAATATGGTTAAATACCTAAGCAAAAATAACGCTTTTATATTTTTATCTTTTTGCCATAAATAGAATATTCTAAGAGAAAGTTTCCTTTTAACGAAAGGTTCTACACAAAGTGGATACAGAATATAATAGTATGGTATTGAGTATCCTTCGCATAAAACTTTCGTAGTTAGTTATTCTGTGATATTATTTTAACTTAAGTAGTATTGAGGATAGCAGTAACTTGAATTTTTGTAGTAAATTATTCTGTAATGTTATTTTAACTTAAATAGTATTGAGGATAGTAGTTACTTGAACTTTTGTAGTTAGTTATTCTGTGTTGTTATTTTAAGTATAGAATCGAGGGTGTTAGCAACTTGTATATCTAGTATGTTAGCTCCCTAAGATTCCAGTAAGCATTATCTAATACCACAAATACACAAACAAAAACCCTGTAGAAATACATAAATTCAAAATGACATAATAGGTATCATACAAATACTAATAACTAGGTAAAGTATAGAAGAAATATCCTTTAGTTGAAATTTCAGTGAGACCGACAATTAAAATTGAAAATGGAAAATCCTGAAGTGTATATAAAACATTTTTGAAGTTATACTTCTTTTAGCGCGATGGAGAAAAATGATGAGAGTGAATTTTTACGATGCGCGCGCACAGCGACACCTGAATTCTCCATCGTAAAGTTAGTTCTAGGTGGCATGAAAATCGATAACTATGTTCAAGTTGTATATTTACACTCTTTTTTTTATGTAACATCAAGTAGAACGAATGGTCTATGCAAAAGATCTGCGTAGAAGTTTTAGCGATGAAATAAGACAATTCCGGCTTAAGGAAGATGCCACATAATTTTATATGAAGTAATATGTAGAATTTAAACTTTAAAGTAATATAAGAATTTCTCAAAATTATAAAAGAATATTCAACCTCGTAAATAACTCAAAATAAATTAGATTCATGACCTTTAAATAAAATACTGTATACCGGATTAAAACGCGATTTATTATTTAAATTATTTATCCCGACGTTCCAGTCTCCCGCGACCACGGTTGCTGAAAAGCATCCGAAACGTCGGGATAAATAATTTAAATAATAAATCGCGTTTTAATCCGGTATACAGTATTTTATTTAAATGTGTGATACTCGCGTTAATAAAAGACAATATTAGATTCATGACCCCTCATTTGTGTGTTAGATAGAACACCTTATGTCTTGAAGGGCGTTCGATTCCCATCTGATATATTTACAACCTTTGGTAACTGCATGTTCCTACTGACTACTTCGGACAATAAACGAGTGCGAGGAATATTAAAATTTCAGTCTATGGATTACCGAATGCCTTTTCCTAGTTGAAAATATGTCAACAACGCACTATTGATGGATATTATGTGGCTTAGATATCACCTACATTATTGGCACCTGAAGTAATAAATAAAAAAGGTTTTTTTTTTAAATTTTGTAATTCAATCACTCCTCTCAAACACATCATTCTTCTTCTTCCTGCCCTGTTCCCTTGTTTTTATCTGGAGTCGGCGCAGTATGTTCTCTTTTTCTATTCTTCTTTCACTCACCAGTCACACCTTTCAAACACATATCATTCTTCACACAGTTAATCCATTTTTTTATATTTTATATTTATAAACAGCACGTAGTTAGCTCCAAAAAACCGCATAAAAACCCAGTAAGCACGGCCGCGGCGTTTTGCATACTGAAGGGCCATAAGTTGACATGCTAATAATTTATTTCCGGAAACAGTCCATTGATCAAGAAGTTGTTAAACTTAGTCTTTATGTGACGTAAGTTGGCGAGTGATAAACTTATATAAAAGCTCAAACGAGGGCAAAGACAAGTCCTTTTTAACTCCACTTTTGTACGAGTGCTTTGAGCTTGTTAACTGTAATAATAGTTTTCTTACTTTTAACTTTCTCATGACTAAGTTAAATTTCTCCTTTAACTTAACCACCTCCATTTCATATTGTGTATGTTGCCTTCGAATACCTATCGTTAGATATCGATAGACGAGCATGAGGTTCACTTGATGGTAGGTGATACCTCAGCCGCAGAACATCAGTCAATGATACGTTGGCGACCTACTTTTACTGAGACCGAAACGCGCAATATGCATGGCATGGCAGGCGATTCACGGTTTTTCCATCTATGAACAGTGGTTCGTTTCCCGGTCGGAATTTCGATATTCCTCCCACCCGTTCAATGCCAGAAGTTATCCGACGTAGAGAAAAAAAATGTTTACAGAAAATTATTTGCATGTTGTTCCACCGCGATTCGAATTCGCAACGCATCGGAACATAGAACCGACCAACCATGTAAATATCTTAAGAACTAGACAACGTTACATTCCTCAAGACCTTGAATCGTTGATAGTCAGCCTCAGATAAAATAATTAGTTTTGGGCGGAGTTACAACCGTCTACTCAATCAATAGATATTCCGATTGATATGGGTTGCGACGCCGACGCGTCTATTTGCGTCGTACAAAATCAAAGGCGACTATATTTTGAGTGGCAAAAGCGAGTTAGATAGAATACCTTATGTTTCGTAGGGTCGCGGGTTCGATTCCCACCTGATATATTTACAACTTTTGGTAACTGCATTTTCCTACTGACTACTTCAGACAGTAAACGAGTGCGAGGAATATCAATATTCCGCCCGGGAAAGTAGTTCCAGTTTCAGTCTATGGATTACCGAATGCTTTTACCAAAGGGCTCGTTGGCGCGTTCGGTAGAACACCTGCCGTGCGCATCGATGGGTCGTGGGTTCGAATCCCAGCGGGAACATGTTAAGTTAATGTGTAAGCTAGTTTTCCCACGTCGGGTAATTTCGGGCATTGATCGGGTGGGAGGAATATCGAAATTCCGACCGGGTAACGAACCACCGTTCATAGATGGAAAAACTGTTAAGTGCACATTGCGCGTTTCGGTTTCAGTCTATAGATTTCCGAATGCTGGTTATGCAAAAACAGTGTTGCGGATTGACTTCAATCCGTGTACTTACATAGATCGCAGAACCACCCGTCAATTACTATTCTAATAGCTCTTTCCCTCAAGAAATCATCAAGTACAGAGAGGATGGAAGATATACCATAGGAAGAAAGTTTGCTCAAAAGCTCGGCTTAAGATGAAGGTCACGCGAGCGAAGTCGCGGGCGTCAGATAGTACTGGATAAATGTTTACCTAGTTTCGATATTCACATATATAAAGTAAAATCACTATTATCATACAAAATAACCAATTTTTATAGATTTTGCTTTGATTTTAGTAAGTTTTAATAGATTTTGCGGACTTCTGTCAAACCTTCTGTCACTTTAAAGGGTCCTCCGAGCGCTCAATAAATTGCCTCTTCAGATATCAGCCTCAGGGGACTGGCTGAATTTGATTTAACAAGATAACAGGTATCTTTTTTATCTGTACTAATGTAACATAGTGTATACTATATAAGTTATACTGTCAGTTGACGGTGAGAAACGATAAGTCCTCATTTGCCGCCCCAGAATTATGTTTTTTGTTTGTTTTTTTTATATGGTGTCACTGAAAACCAGTGTTGTGTTATCGATATATAGCTCAATAAAGTCCTTTTTCAAGGTACTACTGTAGCAGACATCTCTTAATAAATTTGTTTTTTTTTTCTTTCTATTAGGTTGTAATATTTTATGATTTGTTTAGTATGTAAGTTTTTGTGTGGACCTTGAATTTTTTTTTTTTTTCATTTCATTTCAATTACGATTAAAATACATATGTTATACGATTTGAAATTTTCTTTATATACCTTGAAAGTAGGCTGTATGTCTGATCAGAAAATATACTTAGAATAGAAAAAAGCTACAATAAATATTACCTGTGGTTTGGTTTTAAATTCAATATCGACAGGCGAGCATGAGTTTCACTTGATGTTAGTTGATACCTCAGCCACAGAACATCCGTCAATGATGCGCTGGCGACCAAATTTTTATTTATTGGTATCCAAACAACTTACATGTATTAAACATTACAAACTAACAATACGAAATATATGCAAAAAATTAAAACACTAAGAAATAAAAATAAACATATCTCCTAAACTAAGCACGTAAAACGAAAATCTAAGACTCTTCTAACTGACGCTGAGTGCCTAAAACTATGCGACGAAAAGTACAGAGACTATTAGAGAACACATCACATTTTTACTTCGAGCATTCGGAATTCGTGTACTCACGAATTTTCCATCTATGATGCGATTAATAATGGCGTCTGTACAAAGAATCTGAATATTTTTAAAGCTTAATAACAAGGAAAGAGCAAGAAACGGCTAAAGGAAAAGAAAACAATAGAGTCGCAAATTCCGAAAGCTTTATAGATGAGTTCGCGAACGTCTTCAAGAGTTACGATTTTGTTTTAAACTCTGACACGGAAATGGCGTGTTTAGGAAATAATACAATTATATTTACAAGATTTTTTAATTAAGATTAACTTTGGAGTTACACAAAAAAGCTATGTAGTCATAGAGTATTCATATTGTAGTATTTGAGTAAAATTTTATTAAATCTGACACGGATACATCATTTATAATTTATGCATTGCAAGACTTCCTTCATCTTTATACAGATATAGCAATGTACGTCTGTATCACTGACCTCATTAACTGCTGGACCAATTTTGATGCTTTTTTATATTAGATATCGACAGACGAGCATGAGGTTCACTTGATGGTAAGTAATACTTCAGCCACAGAACATCAGTTAATGATGCGAAAGTAGGTCACGTAGGTCGAGCATTCGGAAATCCATAGACTGAAACCGAAACGCGCAATGTGCATTCACGGTTTTTCCATCTATGAACGGTAGTTATACATTTATTAGATTATTTATTGCCATTTTTAACTATTTTACTTAAATGTGTGATACTCGCATTAATAAAAGACAATAAAATCTATATTGTCACTTTTAATCAGACACGAATTCAACCGGGAATTATTAAAGTTGACATGTTGACACAGAGATCGACGGGGTCTGTAATTGAATGAATTGGTCGTGAGACGTGTCGGGATGGGACATAAAAAGATGGCATAGATTATGAGAATAGTTGGGACAGTTTGAAAAACGTATGTAATTGCTAGTTATTATTGCCTTTGACTTCGCTCGCAATAATACATTTTAAAAATGCTAGGTTTTCATACAAACTTTTATCGAATTTCAAAAAACTTCATTGCAAACAGTGCATTTATTTACCCTAGCGATTAATGAACTATCTATTTCTCCTTTCAATTGGATAACAATTGGACTCTGAATTTGTCCTACAATTATGCTGATAATTAACATAAAATTATTATTTATATTATTGGGTTGTTGACATATTATTACAATTTCCTGTAAGCATGTCTTCCCCACGTCTGGTCACTCCGGGCACTAAATGGTGGGAATGATGGGAGTGATATCGATATTCCAACCGGGTAACGAACCACTGTTCATAGATGGAAGAACCGTGAAAGTGCACTTTTCGCGATTCGATCTCAGTAAGTAAGTAAAAAGTAAGTAGACAGCGCATTATTGAACCTACCATCAAGTGAACCTTATACTCATTTGTCCATATCTAACATAACAAAAAATCATGTATACAACTCACATCTTTTGGTTTAGTATATTATATTGAAGTACTATAATATAACATACAATAAAACTAAACAAGGTCTAAACCTTCCCATATCTTTGAATCTACTGGTATGTATGTATGTTATTACTATAGACTAGCGTTTACACGTGAAAATAAATAACAGTTTATTTACAAGCTGTAATAAGCTTCGTTTTTAGACTGTGGCCATCACGAAAACAAAAAGAGACGATTTGATCAATAAACGATGCTCAATCTTGTTCGTAGGCACAGATAATATGGGGAGAGTAACGTACACATATCAGTCGGCCTAGCATAACCGCGACATCATTTTGTCGACTGTTTTCTCGTGTTTTAATCGATTATCGCTCTATTTCTTTCGGGTCTAACATGACAATTACACTTAAAACTCGACTTTTAATATCAATAATAGATATATTTGTCAATCGAGATATCTTTTCTATCAAAATTGTCGATGTCGAGATATAATATATCGAGATATCTTACATCTTAGTTTGTCTTCTCTCGTCCGCGGCATATCTCGTGGCGGTCATGCTAGGCCGGCTGTACTTCAAATTCAAATACATATAATTTTATTCAGGTAAACTTGGTTTTAGCGTGTGAAACACCTGAAGTTTAGCCAACATTTATAATATAAATAATAATTAATTTTCTGCATTTTTTCCTGATCTTTTTCGAAATTTTAATAGTTGTTCTGTTGTTCGACATTTATTCTGTTATGTTATTATATTATTCGGATTGTATTAAATATGGCAACTTTGTGACATTTCAAATATCAGACAACTGTCATCTTTCTGTCTCCCCGCGACCACGGTTGCTGAAAAGCATCCGAAACGTCGGGATAAATAATTTAAACAATATAAATAATAAATCGCGTTTTAATCCGGTATACAGTATTTTATTTAAAAGAGTATGTCATTCACAGAGATAATATCATTAAAATCGGTGCTGCTGTTCTTGAGTAATTGTAAATGGTGTAACTAACATGACTTTGTTTTATTTATATGTATATACATTATACATTAGATATTCTAATCAACTTTCTAAGCCAGCCTATGGATGTAGACACTGCCATAACCATATTTGTTTTATTGGCAATTTCCAAATTTTATATTGGAGAATCCAATACAAAATTTGGAATTTGCCAATAAAACAAAAGAATACGTAGGCGTAAGTTTTACAAGGCGCATTTTTGATCCATAAAAGCGGCCTGGTTTAGTATGTTGCTTCTACCTAAGATACGGCAATGATATATTACAAAAAGGAAATATTTGTTTGTTTGTTACGATTTAACTCAAAAACTACTTGACAGATTTTAATATATATATTTTGTTGTATAAAGTAGGTACATCTAGATTGCACCCCTACACACCGGGGCAGATCGTTAATTTTTAATACATTAAAATCATACAAATGTTTCACCTACCATCAAGTACCACTAAGCATCTATAGTCGCTAAGATAAAAAAAGAACAAAAAGTTTCATAAAAGAAACAATGGATCTAATACCGGTGTCAACGCTGTTACATTTCCATGACTGATTGCCGCAAGTTTCCGCAACTTGTTCCGAAGTTTCAACAGAAAAATAAAAACGTGGAAGTTGCGGGAATTTACGTCATTAGAATTTTAAATGTATCCACGAATTTAAATGGAGTGGTGCGGTGAGAATATTTAACTAAGTGATAGGCATAAAAAATGTCAAATTACGCAAAAAATATTTTTTTTGCATACGTATTTATATACTAGTGATGTGCCAGATATCCGTTTCCGTATCTGCGAATATCCGAAGAAGTAGAAATATCCGAATCCGTTACTTTTTTGACGGATCTTTTACCTTATTAATGTTCAATAAATAGATAAAATTATTTATACAGGTGATTAGGTAGCAATAAAAAACTAAATTCCATTCAGATTTCATTTCATTACAGTCAACATTATTATAATGAAAAAACATATTTTATAAAATATTGTCTTTTATTAACGCGAGTATCACACTTTTAAATAAAATACTGTATACCGGATTAAAAAGCGATTAATTATTTATATTGTTTAAATTATCCTGTCTCCCCGCGACCACGGTTGCTGAAAAGTATGCGAAACATCGGGATAAATAATTTAAACAATATGAATAATAAATCGCGTTTTAATCCGGTATACAGTATTTTATTTAAATATCATTCTACTTTTGAATTTGAAAGGAATCGTTTTCCTTAAATTCGCGTCCAACACAGGAAATTATATTCGTCGTTCTGCATGTTAAGACTCTCAGAGCTTTAAATTTAACATTAAAAATAAATAAAAATAACGAGGAAATAAATAAAAAAAAAGCTTAACTGAACTTAAGCGACCTACATTATAGTACGTTTATTGTTGTCACGTAAAAACTAAATTGAACTTTAAAACTAAGTGAATAAGGTTGATAATCGTGTGATACTATCAGTAATGTTCACTGCGTTTAAAAACCGCCTCCATTTGTCACAGGCAGATGCAGTCGAATCAGATATGAGGCCATTGTAGTAGCGTGTAAATAACAAATTAGTTTTTGTAGCTATTTTTATCTACAATAGCTCCAGAACTAAAGGATTTTTGTCTCCCATACACATTATACCTAAAATGTTGTTTTGATTCATATTTTTATTATTTATTTTCTTGATAGTATTTTAAGAAAGACATAAGAGGACTATTCATCCATAGCAGTAACTCGGGTTAGTAACCAATTGATTCTGAAAAGGGTTGCCATTTTTTCTAATAAGATACTATAATTACTACGAATAACAATATAACATAACATCAATCTAACATCTTTTGAACGTCATAAGCCATATCGATGCCTCCCACTCAAGTTGTGGTAATCAACAGTGCTTTACGTTTTTAAACTACTTATAGATTTTTTATGTATTAATTGTTTAAAGAAAAATACATTTATATTATTAATTTAGACATTGCAAAAATACAACTAAGGTTTACCGTGTAACGGTATTGAGAATCTTCACAGATTGAGTTTTAGCTATTACAATACATAAATGTTATAAAATTACTTTAAAATAAAAAGTTAGTACGTTAAGTGAACACAGTAATTAAATAAAAAAAATGTTCTTAAACAAATTAAAAATTCCATGAAAAAAAAAATTAAGCGAACAAAGTGCAGCTTTTGTAGCCCACACAAAATCACCAGGTGATTGAGGATTCTCCTTTGACATGGTCCCAGCGAAAAATGATAGGGTTTTTGTGAAGAATTAAGCCACAGTGATATACTCTGTTACAAATGACACCTCACACCGTACACTGACAGGTTATGACGTCAAGTTGAGCTGTCATTTGCACCTTCGGGAAAATTCGATTTTGATATTTTGGGAAATAACGTCGTAGCACTGTGCTACGATCTGCTACGCCGTAGCCGTCGCTTAGGCGAACATTATTTAATCGAAGTTAGAACATTAGAAATATAATTTTGGACCCTTTTAAGAAAGTAACGTGCTTAAAATTTAATATAACATTCTTATGTAGCAAATACATAATACAGGTAGACTATAGAATAGGAATAGATAGAATAGAATAGACTTGTACTAATAACACACAATACAGTTAAATACAATTTAATAGTGTTATTAGTACAAGTCATATCCTATTATGGTTGCCAGGAAGAAATTACTTTTAGTAATAAAGCCGCCTGTATTATTCTATGATAAAAAAAACTCTGCAGTGCTTAATAATTTTAAATACAGAAATTAAAATTAAAATTTATAAAAAAAATATATATGTTCACTAGAAAATTTGTACAAAATTCGATTTATTAATCATATGATTATATTTATCCCGACGTTTTGAATGCTTTCTCGCAAACGTGGTCACGGGACAGACTGAAAGATGACAGCTATCCGATTTGAATTTTCAAGAAAATTGCCAAACTAACGCCATCTATACCTACGAAGTTGATACTTGCTTTCCTATATTATGGCTATATTAGCTAACTATGTTCTTTTGTTTTGAAGATATTTTATTTAAAACATCACAATTTTAAAAAAATAAACTAAAAACTTTGCACTAAATCAGTCCTAATTCGTAATTAGCTTGACTATTAAAATAATCTCCTGACATTTGCGCAAACATTCTCAGAGTTGAATTTAAAATTTATTTTTCGACGTGAAAAACTGCTGAAGCCGAGAGAGAGATTTGCATTTTATTAATCTACGAATCGGAGGCAAAAACAATATAAGAGGGTCGGAGTGCCTTATTGACGAAGAAATTTCAGTTGATTAAATTTGTCATTTGTCAGGGAAGATCATGGGTGGCGCTTTAAGAGTTAATTTACTTGGGTAATGTTTAGAGAGTAACTTATTATTTGTATATATTATTTTGTACGAAAATATGATGTGAAGGATAAAATAAGTAGAAATGAGGAACGCGCTTGAATTAAGATATTTTCGCTCGAATTAATTTTTGCGATAAATCCTAAGATATTCATTTAATTTATATGGTGTAGAAGTCTATAATATTGTGCATGAAATTCTTAAGATAACTAACGTATTTATGTGGATAAGGATTAATATTGTTTTCGTCTAAATAGCTCTTTATAGTCAGAGTTATCGAAATTAGGATTTAGTAATCTAAATTCAAGCGCGTTTCTCACACCGATATGATCATCACCCTACGTCAGACAAAACATGTAGGCATAATAACCCGTGCGAATAAATTGTGTCTATTTCTATTTTAATATTTTAGTAATTATCATTAAGTTTTTATTTTACATTACGAACATTTTTGTTTGTTTTCGAGGCAACAAATGTTACACAAATACTTACGCAAGCTCTTTTTATTTCAGAAACTTATTTAATGTGAAAATATAACCGAACAGCTTAGAAATATTGGACATAAAATGCCTCACAATTGATGTTCTATCTCATAAATCAGAGAAAAAATATAAGCTAGTATTATGAAATCTGTTTTATAGATGTTTGATCGCTTTGTCAACTTCAATATATCCAGTTACTTGTCTTCAGTGCTAGAAATAATATTTTATTTATAGTTACCTACTATATATGATGATATATGAGGTACCTACTAGGTACTACTAGGTACATAATATACATCACGCCTCTTTCCCACTGGGCTGGGCAGAGATCACGGAATTCCATACTTGACGGGCTTGTTGACGCGTTCGGTAGAACACCTGCCGTGCGCATCGATGGGTCGTGGGTTCTAATCCCACCGGGAAAACATGTTTATAGTTTTCTGTAAGCATGTTTTCCCCACGTCTGGTAACTTCGGGCATTGATCGAGTGGGAGGAATATCAAAATTCCGACCGGGTAACGAACCACCGTTCATAGATGGAAAAACCGTGAAGTGCACATTGCGCGTTTCGGTGTCAGCCTATGTATACTGTGGCTGGGGCATCACCTACAATCAAGTGAACATTATGCTCACCTGTCGATATCTAACATATAAAAAATCCCGGAAAATATCGCTTAACACTGCTACTAAGCACCATAACTCACATCTATGACATTAAAACTACTGGACCCCGCAGACGTTGTTCTGCCACAATGTTTGCTTCGAAATTATACAATTATTCTTAGATTTGAATATGCCCATTTGCCCACTTTTTTATATAATTGTCTAATATATCACTGATTTGCAGTGGACATCTGTTATTCCAAAAAAGCTAAGCATGCATGACGTGAGCTGTCAAGATGGCGGAGTTCCGAACCTAATTTATTTTAAAATTAATTTTTGCATATATTTTTTTCTTAAATTTTTCCGATATTTTAATAGCTATTCTTTTATTCGGGACATAGAGGAATCCAACAAATAAGATATCGTAAAAATCGGTGCAGCCGTTCTTGAGTTATAAATGGTGTAACTAACACAACTTTCTTTTATATATATATATATTATATATAGATGTGACTTAAACAGCTTCAAAGAAACATCAAAGGTACTGATATCATTCAAGACCAGAATACAGGTATGAACCAGTGTAAGAGTATTATTATGTTTAGCAATTAATTCCTCTACGTGGCCTAAGGTTTGCTCATCTTAAACTTAGATAATTAAACTCTATACCAACTCGGTCCCACACAGGCCATACGACATTATGAATAGCTTATCTTCACAAGGCTGATCTACAAGATTTAAGCTGTTAGAGAACGTGCTTGGCTAAGTTATAATTTAAAGGAAAGAGCTTACTTTTGCCTTTGTAATAATTAATTCAAAGGATTTTATGATATGTAATTTTTCATGGAAGCGATATACTGTAATTTTTTTGTTATTTTTATTTAATTATTACATTTATTTATAATAACAGTACAATACAGGAGGTGACGTAACCCCCAACTATGCACAGCGGCACAGCCTGTCTCTTGGTGGCCACATAAGAAATCCCGTAAATCCATTGTGGCAACAAAAAATATGTTAGGTAGGATAGCAATAAATAATTATATTGAATTTTTAATTATAAAACAGCAAATAATTTAATTTTAAGTATTAAAATTAATTTGTCTGTGATTATTGTATTCTATATATCTGTATAAATTTAAATTTAAAATCAAAAGTCTTAGGAAATTTCGAGCTATGAGAGCCAAATGAACGTATCTAGAAAAAAATCCAAAATAGTTTTTCTTCATACGTAACTAAATAATTCTTAACCCTTTTAAATCCTTAATAGTATGTAGTACCGATATACATTTTTATTCGTCAATTGTATATTATCTGTATTAAAAAGCTAGTAAAATTATAAGTGGTGTATTGTCAGAATTTTTCTGCTCTCCTGTAATATTGAGAAAATGTAGATAAACGTCCATCTGACTCTTACATCGCGATTTATCTGTATACAAAAGGAGTAAAACTATACTTAATTAAAAAAATAATAGTAATTTTTTTATGCAAATTATCGACAGACAAGCATGAGGTTCATTTGATGGTAATACCCCAGCCGCAGAACATCAGTCAATGACGTATTGTCAACCTACTTTTTACTTCCAGCATTCGGAACTTCGGAAGTTTAAACATAACAACATTTTAGCTTTTAGGAATATAATAATGAACTGCGGGCTACAAAGGGTTAAGAGATATTTCACGTGTGTAAGAAGGCGGACAGCCTTGCTTATACGTGACTCATTAGAGTGGGTTCCATAATGAAATCGGCGAAATTCCTTACGTTCAAGAAAAATGAGACGTTTTGACGATGCGGGCTTTTACGGGCTCTTCGCTTTTAAATATCTACCTCTACATTCATATAGAGTTTTATTTAAAGATCTAGATCTAGATTTCTCTGGAACTATTAAACTGGATAAAAAATATTTAAGTAAAAGATACTTATACTCTTTTTGTTTATACTTTTTTAGGTCTTTGGCTGAGGTATCACCTACCATCAAGTGAACCTCGTGCTCGTCTGTCGATTTTGAACGTTTTTGTTTGTCTATCTGTTTGTTTATTAACGCTAAAATCCGAAGATACTGCACAGATTTATGTAGCTATGTCACATAAATCGAGTTTAGCCTGGGGCAACAAACATTGTTTCATCAAAATTGAATGTCTAGAAGAAAAGTTATCTTCATTGATGAAGCCCACGCAAACGACGCCGCGGGTACCAGCTAGTGACAATGTAATATTATATCCTATCAAAATAAGACGTTATCGATAAAAGGCATTAGCAAAATATCTCAGCCCATTCCCTTGTTGTCGGATTTCAAAAACCATTTGTCATTTTATTTGGAAGTTGAGTTGAAATGAATACATTTTCGTATTCGTTTTCGGATCAAAAACGCGGTTATCATTATTCATACCTGAAGAAGATACACTTGTATTCGTGATAGATAAAGAGAAATTGTCCCATTTATTTATTATATTTTTCTCTAGGTTTATCTATGACTAAGCGAGGATCCATCGTTGTGGGCAGGATTGGCAAACCCTAATAGATTTTTGACGTCCTAATTTCATGTGAGATAAATATATATATATAAATATGAGCTATATTAACTTAACTTTTTGTAAGAAATTTATTTATTTCTTTCTTTATTTTTGACCAATCAGATAAGTTAGAAGATAAGCTATCTAGTACTAATTCGAAGAATTCACGGACAGAACATTTAGTTAATATAACAGTTAGTTAGTATAACAGTTAATTAATATAAATATACCACCACCACACGACGGACAAAACTGTTAAGCGACAATTTGGCCAAAATAGTAAAATACTATATATATATTTCATTTAGATGTAGATAATTTTAACACCGTTATTATTTTGAAATAAATCAAATCGGATGAAACCTATGATATGATTTAATAAAAAACGAACTTTTAACCTCTGTTCCCACAATTATCATAATATTATATTTTATTAACGCGGAGATCACACATCTAAATAATAAAATACTTTATACCGGATGAAAATTCGATTTATAGTCTGCCCGGTTGCTGAAAAGCATCGAAAACGTCGGCATAAATAACAAATCACATTTTAATCCGGTATAAAGTATTTTATTTAAACACAAGTATTATTTTCATATATTTTTAACAGTTTTGCTTTTCCACTGAAGATATATAGTAGTTCTTATTCTTTTAATTACTGGCAACTTCCATCAAAGAGATTCTGCCAATGTCCAGTGTTGTTGGACGATATAGTTTTTGAGATGTTTATCGATTTCATCCCAAATTCAGTTCATTTCATACTTCCAAAGTAATCATTCAAGTTATAAAGCGTTAATGTAACTCCGATGTCCCGAAAATTTCCCACCCTCATTAACCTAATTTCTTCGCTTCGCAGATGTCCGTCCTAATTCTAATTACCAATTTGGGATAATTGTTATAAAATAATGACAAAGTGGACACTCATTTTTATTATAATTTCATTCTGGTTTTAAATGATTTTTGTAATGGCTAAAAGATGGCGTAGTCATTTCCTTATACATATTTATGGTCAGAGACTCCATTAAGAACAACTTGCGAAAAAGATACGAATGCGAAATAAGGCCAGCAACGCACTTGCAACACCACCGGATTTGCAAATGTCTCTGGGCGCCAGACAACTCTTAATGACAATTTACACGACGCCATTTTCTTGTACATACAAAGAGCAATAATTGACTAATAATTTCAACAATTGACATTCAAGAATTGTAAGCATCTGTTCATACGCGGATATTTTGTGCTGTTTATACCAAGAAAAATATTGAAACAAATCTTGTATAACAGATCAAGAATGTTACGTGTTGTTTAGACAATGCAAGTCATTGCTTCATATTCAATTTTTTTTTATGACATATTTCGACAGACTGAGGTGATACCTCAGCTACAGAACATCAGTCAATGATACGCTGTCGACCAAATTTGAGAACCCACGACCCATCGATGCACACGGCAGGTGTTGTACCCCTTATCAACAAAACAAATAAAAAAAATGGAGTTTGATGATTAGTCAGATAGTTTTAGGCAATAAAACTAAAACCGTAAATAATCAGAACCGTCGTCGTCGTTGTCGTCGTCGTTGTTGTCGTCGTCGTTGTCGTCGTCGTTGTTGTCGTTCTACGATCACGACGATGTATTATTCTGATGTATAAACAATAATACTGTAAAGTTTCATCAAAATCCTTTATCTAGTTTTTGTTTGAAAGACTAACAAACATTCAAAACCAATTTTCATATTTTTAATTTTAGAAGGATTTTCTAAAAACAATACAATACTGAAAGTCAGTTCCTTATTGAGTTTAACCCCTTCACTATAAGGAACAATTAAGTTTAATAAACCAAAATTGATAACGATATCGAGTTACTCAATTAAAATTGGAATTTGTTATATAAAACGTCTTCATTTTATAAATATCGATGGTAATTGATTAAGGGTCTGGAAAGAGTAGGATTTCTTTCGTTTGTTGCTCAAAGAAAACGGTTTTATTTAAACTTACACTAAACAATCTAATTCAATATAATATGTATTACTTGTGAAAAACATATTTTGTTTACATGCGATGGTAAAGTCAATCTATTTATTTAAAACAGCAAAGATTTTTTAATATTGATATTGATATGGTCACTATAAGATGTTAGGTTAGCTAATTACGTAATAACTTAAGACAGAAGGATCTTTAAGTAGAGACTGAATAAATTGACCGACTTGGTATTATATGGATCTAACAACTTTTTACGATAGAAAGACTGAATTGCGAGACTTGTTTTTTTTAAATTCATATTTTTGATGGCATCATTACATCGATTCAAAACTGATACACACAGTCTTATAGTTAGTTTTATTAAAACTAAAGGCATGTAGTATTAAACGCAAGCGACACCGCGTGCTATTGCCAGTATCTAATATAACCTGGGCCTATCCGAACCGAGATGCTATTAGTATTAATAGTCACCTCTACATGCAAGTCACGAGCCGACCGCCTCAATTATTATATTTCTACCCAATATGGAGTTTAATAAAAATATTCAGGTGAGATATTATGTATAGTCCGAGAGCCGGTGATAACTAAAATGCATATACATCAAATTTTGAGTATAAATTGACAGTATATCCCCTTATATGTATATTTAACCCAATTACTAATCTACTAAAAAACTAAAAACAGTGAAAGTTGCAACCCTTTCGCTTTAATTGTGGTTTGGTTGGAAAGTTCGAAATTACACTGAATGTTGTATTTTTTTGGAACGACTTACCTTTGTTTACGATTTTTTTAATATTTGCCACTTTTTATTGTCATAGATACAACACAAGCAGGCAGGATCCTGTGGCAGGATATATCCTAGCAGCATTTTTTTTATTTAATAATAACGAGCAAAAATATATTATGTGCGCTGACACGGAAATAATTTATAGTGGCCATTTTATTGCAAATTTTATGTATTTAAAAAAAGGAGTTTCTATATAAAAAACAAACTTTACTCGAAATTAATTTAAAATTAATCACAAATATAATATATTTACTATACTTTTCTTAACAATAAAAAAATGTTGCCAGGGTACATTCTGCTACACTGAGCTTAATATTTTATACCTATGACAGTACACTACAATACAATTCTATATACATAAAATCAGGGTAAGTGCACTTTTAGTCTCACCGGCTCTCGTACTATAAGGTTCGGTGCGAATTCTACCTGTAATTCAATTAAAACTATACGTTTATATTTGTTACATGTGATACGTGGTCACGCCTGGACATCAGATATTAAGTTAATTATGTGTTGGCTGCTGTTGTATTGTTACTATTTTAAGCAATCCAGTCTAAAATTAGGGTTGGATTTGATTTTTAAGTATGAAGTTAAGGTATACTTGTATAAAATAAAGGAGTTTAAGAATGTATGTCTAAAGTTTTTGCAGAGTGTCATAAAGTATGTCAAGATTCTATTTTAAATAGTAGTTATTACTACGCGATTGCTACAGTCTGCTACGAGACTGCTACGCACGAGCTACGCAATACTCATACTACGAATCACTGAATGAGTAAAAACAAGTAGCCAGATATTTTAATAATACCTGGAAAATTTCTTATTATACATTTTGCACCTACAAACAATCTATCAATCAGCAGGACATGGCAAACTGAAAAAGAAACAGTAAAAAAGAGACAGAATGGTTCATACCACTCGGGAATTTGCTCCACTAATATCAAGTATGTGTTCATAATATTGCACGGCGGCACATAATAAATTGCTATTTCACTAGTTTCTGTAATACACGTACATAAGCTAAAGAAGAAGCTGTCAAAAGCTTTAGTTTGTAACTTTCATACATTTTATTAGAGTAGAAACAGGCAACATTTGCACTCAAATAATACAAAACACAAATGTCTTATTTTCTTATTTTTATGTCATTTAATAATCTTGAACATACCTTATTCACTTTTAAGCAGAGGCGGGACCACCATACAAGCCCAAAAGCCCGGCTTAGCGACTTTAACGTAATATATCTTTATATATTTATACCTACTTCTATACTACGTAATATTATATAGGAGAAAGATTTGTATTTTTGTATGTTATGAATAAACTCAAAAACTACTGGACCGATTTTAAAAATTCTTTCACCAATAGAAAGCTACATTATCAGCGAGTAATATCAGCTATTTTCTGTGTATAGTTCATCTATATTGCATCCGTGTGAAACCGGGGCGCGATACTAGTAACTTATGTAATTACCTAATCATATTTAGAAGTTATAGGATTTATATTTATTTATTTATTTATTTATCATATTTACAATTACAAGTTATTTATACAATAGATTTGGGGCCCAAACTAAGCAAGCTTGTATCTTGGACCCCCAGTACAATAATAAACTATGAGATGTGGGATGACGTGGTTTATTTTTAAATATATTAGTTGTAGTGTAGTGCATGCTATTTTTTTTTTTTTTTTTTTTTTTTTTTTTTTTTTATTTGTTTATCTATTGAAATAAGTAATTAATTATTATTATTTGTTATTGTATGGATAATTTTTAATTTATTTTAATAATTGGGTGTTTGTGGGTGTATCTTTAGTAAGTTTTCTAGTCTTATGAGATAAATTCTTAAACCGTAGGTTTGCTACTATTTGTATATCTGAAGAAGACACTCCGTGTCATCGTATGACTTATTTTGGAGCCATTTCTTTAATTTAACTCTAGCGACACTTTCTGTACAGGTTTTTATATTGGCGGCATTCACTATTTTATTGTATAGAAAATAATGTAGGAAAAAGGGATGCCTTTGTGCGAATACAGTTTTAACTTTTGGTACAGGAATATTGTACACACGTTTTGTTAATTGGATTTCGTATTCCGGTCTTCTCCGTGTTGATGTGTGCACTAGTACAGTAGCTCTTACTATGTATAGCTGCCTTACGCGCAGTACTCCTGTTTCCGAGTATACGCTGTTAGTAGGGGTAAGGAAGGGTTTTTTCAGCATTACTTTTAAAACTGCACGTTGAGCTCTCTCTAACTGCATCATATAGGTCTTTGCCGCGCCGCCCCAAGCAGAAATACAGTATTGTAAAACAGATTGACACAGGGCAAAGTACACTGTTTTTAGAATCTCATATGATACTTTCTCACGTAAGTTTTTCATTATGTAAATCAATTTTCTGGTGCGATCTGATAAGGCCGATATATGATTTTTGAAGCTGAGATTACGGTCAATAGTTACTCCTAGATATTTTACAGTGTCTGTATTGACAATGTGTGAACAAGCACAATGTCGTTGGGTTTCTTCACCGCAAGTATGAATCTTTATTTCAGTCGGGAGAGAGATTTTTGGCTCATGGGGTTTTTGGAATGTGACGAAGTGGGTTTTTTTGTTGTTCAAGGATAGTAGGTTGACCTGTAACCAGTGTGAGATCTCAGACAGTCCTGAGCTAGCTACTTTATATGTTTCATCCCAGGTGTTACCCTGAAAGATCACTGCGGTATCGTCAGCAAAACAGATGAGCTTGGCGTTACGTGGTTTTAGGTGGAGGATATCATTCAGGTAAATGTTGAATAGGGTTGGGGCTAGCACACTACCTTGAGGTATTCCAAAGCTGGTAGAGATTGTTGTGCTTCTGTAACGGTCAACTTTAACATACTGGTTTCTGTTAGTTAAATAGCTTTTGAACCAGTTCAATGCCTGTCCTCTTACACCAAATAGGTCTAACTTTCTAAGAAGTATTTCTCTAGAAATAGTATCGAAAGCTTTGCTGAGATCTAAAAATACTCCTAGACACTTGCGGCCCCCATCAATATTTTGCGAAATGGTATTGACAACTTCCAGCACTGCGTCCTCTGTGGATTTAGAACGACGAAATCCATATTGATCGTCCGACAATAGGTGATGCTTTTCAAGAAAACTGTACAATCTTTTGTTAACAACCTTTTCGAGTAGCTTCGAGAATATGGGTAGAAGAGAAATGGGTCTATAGTTGTCAAAATTATCAATGGAGCCGGATTTGTGCAACGGGATAACAGAGGCAATCTTCCAACATTCCGGAAAAATTCCGGTTGACAAGCTAAGATTAAGTACATGGACCAAAGGCGATAGTAAGGCATTCCTACATTCTTTTATAAGAGAGGTCGGACAGTTGTCATATCCAGGAGCGCTACCGGTTTTTAGCATTGAGATTAAAGTAGAGACCTCATATTCGTCAGTAGGTGATAAATAAAAGGAGTCAAGCGGCGAATTTTGTTTAACATTAGTGTTGGAAGCAAGACTTGTTTCGGTTGTTTTTAGCTTTGTTAGTATTGTCTGTGAAATTATTCGTCCGGCATCTGCAAAGTGTTTATTACATTCATTCGTTGAAATTTGGGGATTATTGCTTATATTTAAAAAAATTGCTTCGGTCGATTGTTTAGTTGTGAAACAACTGTTTTTGATCGCTTTCCATAGAGCCTTGGGGTTGCTTTTGTTGTTTTCAAAAATCTTGCGGTCATAGTTTGTTTTGATATTTAATAAGAGATTGTTGCAGAAATTCCTATATCGTTTGTACGTTATTTTTAGATTTTCATTATTGGGAAACAGTTTGGTTTGAGTGTGAAGATAGTCACGATGCCTTGTGCAACGTAGAAGACCTTTTGTCATCCAGGGTTTTAGTATATTTTTTGATCGACTTATTTTTTTGGTTTTAGTATGTTTACATATAGACTTCACTACTATGTCAGTAAGCGCTTTAGCAGCTTCATTGGTGCTTAAACAGTTGGTAACGATTGTCCAATCAACCTCGTGGAGTTCCTTGGAGACTTCAAAAATATTTGTAACATTCTTGGATTCAGCAATTTTGTGTTTAAATTTGATTGGAATTGTAGCCATAGTGATGGAGTGATCAGTAAGACTATAGGAACAGACTATTCCTGTAGGTTTGCTCTTGGATTTTATCGCTATGTGATCCAAGCAAGCTCTGCCTCTCAGGATTTACTACTGTGTCCAAAAAATAAGGTGACATTTGAATTTAAACTGCGCGCGTCGAAGGACTTGGAGAATTATTTATTTTTTTAGGTTGGTAGTACTGTCCGTGACATCTATGTCAAATTTACATGTCAAAATATTCATTAGTGTTTGCGATACACGTCGTTTTGTGAGCTGCTAAAAGTGAGTTTTTCGTTTTTCGCGATGTCGAAATTTGTTGAGCAAAGAATTTGAATTAAATTTTGTTTGCGGATTCAATTTTCTGCTGCGGATACGTTAAGGTGGTGCCTTTGGTGATGAGGCTATGTCTAAAAAAAATGTTTACAAGTGGTATAGTGAGTTCCAAGCAGGCCGTGAACGTGTCGAAGACGAAGAGCGTCCTGGGCGACCATCAACCTCAACCGACGAAGCTCACGTCCAACAAATCAAAGATTTGGTGTTGAAAAACCGTCGATTGACGATTAGAGACCTTGCTATTGAGGTTGGCATATCGAAAGGCTCGGTCAATACCATTTTAAAGACTGTTTTGGGCCTCAAGCGCGTCAAATCTCGACTGGTACCGAAAACATACTCGTGATTCGTGACCATTTCGCCAAAAACTCAACCCATATCGTTCCGCAACCACCGTATTCATCTGATCTGGCGCCGTGCGACTTCTGGCTGTTCAGCAAGCTCAAAAGATCGCTCCGGAGACACCGTTTTGATACGATAGAGGAGATTCAAGCCGCAGCGAAGACGGAACTGAAGGCCATCCCGGAAAGTGACTACAATCAGTGTTTCGAAGATTGGAAAATCCGTTGGCATAAGTGCATTGCATCGGGAGGGGATTACTTTGAAGGGGATGAAATTGATTTGGAAGAATAAATAAAGAATTTTCGAAATAAATACAATGTCACCTTATTTTTTGGACACAGTAGTATATGATGGATTGAAGGTGATACTTTTGAGGCATTATTATTTTTCTTTTTATGGTTGCATTAATAAGGCAAGACGAGCTTTTAGACTTGTATGGCGGTCCCGCTACTAACCTTAATATGTATATATTTTTATTTATTATTTTTGTATAACTCATAAGTTTTGTTGTATTTTGATCTACATAAAATAAGACATATTCGTTTTTATCTTATTTGATTGTTTAACTTAAAGATGGTTATACAAGAATTGTTTATGAAGAATGTAGATTTTATTATAGAAAAAAACAAATATATAATATTAAAATGGCAATACGCAATCACGAAGCAATAACTCATGAAGTCATTTAGAAAAGGCTTAGTAGAATTAATGTGTTGGTAACTCTTATAAATTCAAACATTGAACATTATATATATTATTGTTCTGACTAAAAAGAGGGCTAATTTTAAGATTTATTTCAGACTTAAAGTACAACTGTCACCCATCACTATGCCATGTACCAAGCTTGCTGAAAAGCTTACGAAACATTGTGATAAAGTAGCTTTAATTTACACGAAAAATGGCAATTACACATGATGTAATAAAAAAAAAAAAAGAAAAAATATAAAAATTAAATAAATAAATTAATTAATTTAAAATATGTTTTAATCCGGTTGTCCAAAATATTTAAATAATAGTTAACTGTGACGCCAATAGATGGCGGTTACTGTTCATGTAATGTTCATGTTGTATTACTTCTTTGTTCTGGTTGTAAAAATAACCTAATTTTTGTCTCATATTAAAATCTTTCACTGCAAGAAAATTAGTGAGTGGTTTTTATTCAGTGATCCCTTAGCGAATTAAACATTGGTGCCGAAACCCATGGACTTATTATAAAGTGTGAGTAAAGTGAAAAACAATAAAGTTAAATTATAACAAAGACTGGTAATTTGAGAAGTATCATTGACATAGTAATTAGTGCTTTAAAGACTTGGAAAACTTTTAAAAGTGAATAAAAACTTAGAAAAACTGTTAACTTAAATACTTAAGACATTTATGGTGATTGAACAATTATTTTTTAAATATTCTCAACACTTAAAATAAAAAATATCAAGTTGTTTTCTGGATAATTTTGAAGATTGCTAAATCATTTATTACTTTGATTTTATTCTGTGGAATTGTTTATAATTCTTGACTTTTCTTATTAATATGGAGGCACATTATGCAATACAATATGATCATTTTGAAAAGTTATAAAAGGCACATTTGAACTTTCGAAAGTCACCCAAAGAGAGAATAAAGTCTTCATATATTGAAACTCGCCTAGAAAGTTTAGAAGACCTTTGGAAGGAATTTAAAGCAGGGCATAGAAAGATTATTGCTTCAATATCTGCTTCTGAAAAGTCTAATTCTAATTATTTTTCTGATGATTTATATGACCAATTTGAAGATTTATATACTAATTATAAATGTATGTTGAAAGAATCATGTGTAGTCAATTCTTCACAAAATAATAATAGCACTGTTACAAGTAAAGAATCAGAAGTCAAATTACCAAGAATACAATTGCCAATTTTCAGTGGCAAGTATGAGGAATGGCAAACATTTCATGATATGCATATTTCTATTGTTCAGAATAATACAACTTTAAGCAATGTGGAAAAATTTCATTATTTAAAAACAAGTCTAACTGGTGAAGCAGCTAATTATTTAAATAATTATTCAACAACAGAACAAAATTACTTAGAAGCTTGGAAACAATTAGTGAAAAGATATGATAACAAGAAATATAATTGCAATACAGTTCTGAAGACATTTTTTTCACAGAAGAAAATAACACATGAGTCCTCAAGTGCTATAAGGAATTTGATTGATACGACTTCATCATGTTTAACATCTCTTCATAACATGAACATCAAAACTGATAATTGGGACACATTTGTTGTTTACTTTATGGTTACTAGATTTGATTCAGAAACCCACAGATTATGGGAAAATCATGATAGTCAAGCTAATCCAGAAAAACTAGCGACTTGGCCACAACTTTTGGCTTTTTTAGAATCACGGTTTAGAAGTTTAGAAATGGTCGAAGGTGTGAAACATGTTACAAAGTCTAATCAACATACATTATTACAACAACATATTAAACAAAAACCTTTTCATACCACTATTCAAAGGGATTCTGTTGATACCGTTTGTGCATTATGCGAGGGTCAACATTTTATATACAGCTGCAAAAGCTTCTTAAAACAATCGGTGAATGAACGGCAAAGTATAGTCGAAAAAAAACAATTATGTTTCAACTGTCTTTCACCTACCCATACTGTGAAGAAATGTCGTCACTCAACCTGTTGTAAGAAGTGTGGAAGACGACATCACTCATTACTACATCGCGAAAGGGATATCACACAAGGAGGTTTTACACAAAATCAGCACTCACAGAACAAGGAGAAACCGTCAACTTCAACTTTAACAACTGAGACTAATATCTCAGCCCATTTTTCGAAAATAAACTCAATTTCATTACCAACTGAGATCCATGTCTCAGCCCATTTATCGAGAGAAATCAGTCATACTGTGTTACTAGCTACGGCAATAATCAAAACTTATTCTAAGAACGGCGTCAAACATATTGTAAGAGCTTTGCTTGATCAAGGCTCGCAAGCTTCATTTATTTCTGAGAAAACTGTACAATTACTTGGACTTCCACGCATTCCCATAAATGGTTTGGTGTCAGGTCTTGGTGAGGGTTTAGCTAGGAGTAAGTATATGGTATCATTACGCATAGAATCATATCACAACCCTACAATCACAATCCAAGTAAATGCTTATGTTTTAAAATCATTAACCACGTTGATTCCTTCTCATCAGTTGCATACACCTAGTTGGCCAGATTTATGTAATCTTAATTTGGCTGACCCAGGCTATAGTACCCCAGGCAGAATAGATGTCCTTTTAGGAGCAGACGTTTATAGTGAAATCCTGCTCCATGGAGTTCATAAGAACTCACAAGGTTTGGTCGCTCAGGAAACAACTTTAGGTTGGATTCTATCGGGCAAACTTCCATATAATTCTGAAACCGTATCAAATAGAATTCTAACAATGCATGTACAAGAAAGAGGAGATGAACTTTTAAGAAGTTTTTTTGAAATGGAAGCAGAGCCAGATACTATAAATAGAAAATTATCTACAGAGGAAGTAAAATGTGAAGAGTTATATGAAGCTACCACGACAAGAAATTCAGAAGGAAGATTTATTGTAAAATTACCATTCAAAAATGATAATCCTCAATGTATGTATGGGAATTCCAAAGAAATAGCATTACGAAAATTAAAATCATTAGAAAGAAGATTAGTGAAAGATCCCGAATTATATGAAGATTACAGAAAAGTTTTCAATGAATATTTGGAATTAAATCATATGGTAGAAATAGATAAGTCTGACATTGATAATCCTAAAGCTGTATATCTCCCTCATCATGCTGTGGTTAGAAGGGAGAAGGATACAACCAAGGTGAGAGTGGTGTTTAATGCGTCATCAAAAGGAAGCAATGATATATCCTTGAATGATGACTTACATGTTGGACCTAAGCTACAGCAAGATTTGAGGCATTTGCTTATGAGATGGAGATCACATCGTATTTGTATAATTGGAGATTTAGTTAAAATGTATAGGCAGATAATCGTAAAAGATACAGACGCTGACTTTCAAAGGATCATGTGGAGAAGTGACTGTACTCAACCAATTAAACATTTTAAATTACTGACATTAACATTTGGCACGGCTTGTGCTCCCTATTTGGCAGTTAAACCCCTACAAAAATTAGCACAAGAAGAATGTCATAAATATCCAATTGCCTCGGAAATCACTCAGCGCGATTTTTATATTGACGATTTAATGACAGGAGCTGAAAATGAAGATGAAGCATTACGTATTTTCGAAGAAATGAATAGTCTCATGAATTCTGGAGGTTTTCAAATGCAAAAATGGAGCAGTAATAATGCTAATTTACTAAGTAAAATCGATAAAAATAAAACCAGTAATGATTATATTTGTATTAAACCTGATAATAAATTGAAAGTTCTAGGATTATGTTGGTACAGGGAGACTGATAATTTTGAATATACAATTAATTTACCAGATTATAAACATCCTGTCACTAAACGCCAAATTTTATCCGACATTGCGCGATTATATGATCCTATAGGATGGATAGCACCGGTAGTAGTACGAGCAAAAATCTTAATACAAAAAGTATGGAAAGCAGGTTTGGATTGGGATACAAACTTAACTGAGGAACTTCTGACTGAATGGATAAATTTTAGAAATGAGTTAAATGATGTCAAAAATATAGTTATTCCACGTTGGCTTTATATTACTAAAGATTGTAGCACTGAGTTGCATGCTTTTTCTGATGCATCCAAAGCAGCATATGCAGCAGCAATTTATTTGAGAGTCGTAAACAAACAAAATCAATCTGTTCATGTTACCTTAATCACTTCGAAGACAAAAGTTGCGCCCATCGAAAAAGAAGTATCGATTCCGCGGTTAGAGCTTTGTGGTGCAGCATTGGCTGCAAAACTTCTTTCTGAAGTGGCTCAAGTTATGGGTATAGCTAAAGAAAATACTTACGCATGGACTGATTCCACAGTAGTTCTTGCGTGGTTGAAAGGTCATCCATCTCGCTGGGTAACATTCGTAAGTAATAGAGTATCTACAATACTTACAACGTTAGAATATAACCAATGGGGTCATGTTTCATCCGGGTCCAATCCAGCTGACTGCGCCTCTCGTGGTCTAAAGCCTATAGAATTAAAAAAACACTTACTCTGGTGGAACGGACCTGATTGGCTTTCCAATCCTGTGATTGATATGGTTAAACCAGATATACCAGATACTGATGAAGAAAAAAATATTAAGTCATTTTGTGTTCAAGAACCAAAAGAAGAATGTTTTGAATGGTTAAAATTTTCATCATTATTTAAAATGTTGAGAGTCATGGCATGGTGTCGTAGAATTTTTAATAAAGATAAGTCAAAATTACCTAATTTCTTAACATCAAACGAATTAAATGATACATTGTTTATGTGTATCAGACAAGTTCAAGATTTTGAATTTGCTGATGACATAAAACATCTGAAGACTAAAGGCTGTATTCCAAAGAAAAGCGTCCTTCACAATCTTACCCCTTTTATAGACGGAAAGGGGATACTAAGAGTTGGTGGAAGAATTAAACAACATCCGATTATTATTCCAGGGAAGAGTCATCTTGCTACTTTGTTGATTTCTGATGCTCACTACCGCACTCTTCATGGAGGTCCTCAACTAATGTTAAACATTATTAGAGCAAAGTATTGGATTCTACGAGTAAGAGATAAAATCAAAAAATTTTATAAAAGTTGCGTCACTTGTTTACGTTATTCCAGATCTCAAAAAACTCAATTAATGGGTGAACTACCTGATGTCCGCTTAAAGCCTAGTAAACCCTTTAAATCAACCGGAGTTGATTACGCAGGCCCTATCACTATTCGTTTTTCTCCTGGACGTGGCTCAAAAGGTTATAAAGGCTACATTTGTATCTTCATTTGTATGGTGACTCGGGCTATTCACCTCGAAGCAGTTTCTGATTTGAGCGCAAAAGGATTCATAGCCGCATTCCGTAGATTTACTTCGAGACGGGGGTACTGTAGTGATTTATACAGTGACAATGCCACCAATTTCGTTGGAGCCGACAAGTTATTGCAAAATATGCTACGGGAAGCGCGTAAACACAAGCCCAATGAATTGATGGAATTGTTAACATATGAATCGACGACGTGGCACTTTATCCCTCCGGCTTCGCCAAATTTCGGTGGATTGTGGGAGGCAGGGGTGCGGTGTGTTAAAACGCACTTGCGCAAAGTTGTTGGGGATAGTACATTAACATATGAAGAGCTAACTACTGTCCTTCACCAAATTGAAGCATGCCTAAATTCACGCCCCATTACTTGTTTAAGTGAGAACCCTGACGATCCTCTCCCCCTGACACCAGGTCATTTTTTGGTTGGCGAGCCACTCATAAATATTCCAGACGAAAACTATTTTATTCAAAATATTTCTCATTTAGAAAGATGGAAGTTAGTCCAAAAAATGGTAAATGATTTTTGGATGAGATGGTCCAAGGAATATTTAATTACTTTGGCTCATAGATATAAGTGGTCAACAAAGTCTACAGAACCAAATCTTGGTGATGTTGTTATATTAAAAGATGAACAGCTACCGCCATGTAAATGGGCACTAGGAAAAATTGTCGATAAACACCCTGGTCCAGATAACATTACTAGAGTTGTAACAATCAAATGTAAAAATAATGTATTTAAACGTGCCTTAAGTAAAGTTTGTGTGTTACCTAAATGTAATTAGTTTTTTTGTTATCATAATGTTCACGGTGGGCGGTATGCTTTATGTCAGTATACTCACATATACATATAAAATGTTATTTCTATTTTTGTTTTTTTTTTACTCATTGTTAAAGTTTTAGTTGATAATTTTTTGTATTATTTTTGATCATTTTAGTAGTCACAACACACAATTTTTTAACAGATTAGTATTATTACTTATGTTATTTAATCTATATATATATCTATTGATTTCTATCATTGTTTCATGTCAATTTATTGAGGACAAGTCCTCGGTGGGCGGAATGTCCAAAATATTTAAATAATAGTTAACTGTGACGCCAATAGATGGCGGTTACTGTTCATGTAATGTTCATGTTGTATTACTTCTTTGTTCTGGTTGTAAAAATAACCTAATTTTTGTCTCATATTAAAATCTTTCACTGCAAGAAAATTAGTGAGTGGTTTTTATTCAGTGATCCCTTAGCGAATTAAACACCGGTATTCAGTATTTTATTTAAATGTGTGATACTCGCGTTAATAAAAGACAATATTATGATGTAATAATGTTTTATTTTAATAATATTTATTAAGTTTTTCTATAGATGGTTATAGAAAAACTTAATAAAAATTATTATATTAAAATAAAACATTATTTACAGCACTATTTTATCTTCGGAGAATAATCATATGACTGAGTTTGACTAAATAATAAAAACTTTAGTTTAATTCTAACAGAAATAAATATATTAAGTAATTAAAACTAATTTTAAATATCGTACAAATACTTACATTGGAAAAGGAGGCACTATACGTTTCGGCTTGGATATAAGATCTGAAAATAGAAAAAAAATAAGAAAAACAAAACTTCCATTGAAAAAGGAGGCCGCTTATAGGTAGCGGCTCGAATATCACTAAACATTATCGGCCTTATTCATAAACGTATTATAAGCTTTATATAGTAAAAAATGTGTTTTGTTTCTTTTTTTCTGAAGTCCGTTTATATTCGATAGAGCGAGACAAAACATATTTTAACTATGTATATCAAGCTTATACTACGTTTATAAATAAGGCCGTTATATCTCTATCTCATCTCAGTTTTTAAAAAACGTCTCGCGTATGAACAGCCTAAGCTCGTTCGTGTCTAGTTTCATATTCAAATTACGAAGTGAATAAATTATAAGTTCTCCGGTGGCTCACCTCACAACTAATTTCTTTGTGAAAGTTAGCGTTGCATGGAATTAGTAAGCGACTTTATAACAGTTTATCTTGATGATGTTTATTTTATTTATTTGCACACAGAGACTATGACAGTAAGTATGAAATAAGAAATTCACTTGTTATTATAACGTGGCTTAAAGTAAAAAAATGTTTTTTTTTGTTGTTAAAAAATTATACAAAATGAATTCCTGAGTCTCCCATCTGGGTAAAAAGGATAGACACATTTCTCTCTAATTCACTGATTACTTTTTTCTACAGGCCAGTAGGCGGTCAGTCTTCTATCTTCTGCCTGACTGAAACCATTTTTCCCCACAAATCGAACCAGGAAAATCCGGTCCTATAAACTCACTTAACCAAGGCGTTATTATTTCAAATGTTAACGTTATAATTAGTGTAATACCAGGAACACATGATTATATGTATAACAAGTTTAAATACAAGGGACTATTTTAGAGGGATAGCCCTTAGGGATAGATTTCATACGTGTTATGAACCTCACCTTAGAAGGTTCATGAACCTTAGAAGTCCAAAATATTTTAAAAATATTACGTAAATATCTCATGGACTTAATACTTCAGCATCTTGCAGCTTGTCCATATAATATGGCTTTACCATCACCTTTGACAAAACAATCTGTGTTTTCATGTATATTGTTTCACTTAAGTCTCTATTCAGAAATGCTGTTGTAATATCCACATGATGAAACTAGAACCTTTTTTCAAATTCAAAATCATTTATTAATTTAGGTAACACAATGTAGGTACACTTATGAACGTCAATAAAACAAATATATGCTTCTAATTTTACATTTACTGCCAGTTCTCAAATCAAGGTCGTAGAACGGACGAGAAGAACTGGCAATAAACTCTTCGCCACTCTATTAATCACTAATTTTTTTGTTTAAATTTTTTGAAAGGAACTGCAACCATTACACCATGTTCCATATGATATCTTTAAGTAATTAACTATAATAATAAAACTAAAAAAAGATGTCTCGAATGACGGAATTACTTAGAGGACTCCGGAATTCGCAGAAGTACCAGGACATCAGAAATATAGAACAAGTATTCTATCAAACTGTACTGGTTAATTACTAATGAATGTACTAATAACTACTAGCATTATTCATAAGCGCTAATCAGTGAAACATACACAGAAATGGATCTGCCCGACTAGAGGAGGACTCGGGAATTCAAAGAAGTAAGTACCAGGACATCAGAAATATCGAACAAGTCTCAGATTAAATAAAAAGGGGAACAAGTATTCTATCAACCTACACCGGATAATAATAATAATTAAAGAATACATTAGTATTATTAGTAAGCGATGATCAGTGAAACAGACAGCATTATACCGTTCCATACCTCACTAGGGGACTCGGGAATTCACTTGATTTATTATTTAGTTAGAATATTTATATTTTTAAATGGTGAAATAATTTTTAAAATCGGTCGAGTAGTTTTAGAGTTAAATCGTAACAAACAAAAAAAAACCTCTTTATAATATTATTAGTATAGACTAAACCTTTCCATTGCTCCTTCAGTTGGGAAAACTTGTACTTAAATGTGTATTGGTATAACACACAATAGAAATGGAAACGTAAACCCAAGAATATTCCATACACTTTCTTATCTCTACAAGTCTATGAAATTTTACGTACAACGTGGAATTTAACCGCGAGTATTGTAGGGTGTATATGTTTTCAAAATATTATAGATATTTCCTTTTCTCCAAAATGCCAGACGTCAACGGGTGGCGGCGATAACATACCATCAGGTAAGCCATCTATTCAATAGCCCCCTACTATATAAAAAAGTATAAAAACTTCAAAAACATTTATTTATTTTTACCAAACACATCTATGAATTTAAAGAATGTTCCCATTTTAATATTATAATTTTACTAACATTTTGAAGTTTATTGTGCTTTTCCCTAGTAGGTACTTATATTCTGTTTTTTTTTCGATTATGTAGTGCAATTAAGTTTTGAATAAATAAACAAGCTAGATAATCGCATACATATGTCTCTACTTAGAATTAAAATCCTGACATTAAATATACATAAATAAACGGTCATACAGCCGTCTATTCCAATCTTCATTCGATAATCGTTTATTTTTTCAAACACAAATGAATTTGTATATATGTAATAATATAATGGTAAATAACTAATTAATATATACATAAAATATCATTGAAAAATCAAAACAATTTATTTCCAAAAAATCTAAAATCTAGACAAAGATCCAAACACATGGTCACCCTATCATAACGAAGTAGTGTTGCCATAAAATAGCATTTTATGCGATCTTCAAGTATCATAAAAAGGAGGGTTACATACCGCGGTCGACCCGATTCGGATTATAAACTTTATAGTGTACGGTTATGGAAATTTTTTGGCACTCACTTCGGTAAGCTGAACGGTTTGTTACAGGTTGGATATGGGACATTTAGAAAGAGACAGAGATAGTTTCTCATTTCCCCTAGTGGGGCATGGGGCAGTCTCGTTTCTAGGTCTGTTTTACTGGCTTTTTCTTTATTATTATTAAATAGGAGGACGGACAGTCGATAGCGATTACCGCCGCCCATAGATAAAAGTTGAGGATGCGTTGCCGGCATTTAAGGTAAGAATAGGCTCGTTTCTTGAAGTTTCCCAAGTCAAGTTTTAAATGCAAGTCTTAAGTACCCTGTCGATCGAAACGATACTGTGTTACTCGCTAAACCCAACGCTCTGAGTCACAGAGACAGGACATTTCATTCATATTAAAATAAAAAAATTGGAAATGTAACTGCTAAACGGCTAATCAATTTTTGATGACTTTATATATGTGGAGGAAGGGAGGTGTGGTCTTCCTCTAACCTAATGTAGTCGAGATGTTGTATACGTATACTCATTACTCAACGCTCAGAAATATTTAGACGTCTTCGTATTGATTCTTGTAGTAGATCATAGATGTCGCCATAATATAGAAAATTATAGTAAATATCTTGTTATTGCTTTTTTTATGTTAGATATCGACAGACGAGCATGAGGTTCACTTGTTGGTAGGTGATACCCCAGCCACAGAACATCAGTCAAAAATGTGCTGTCAACCTATTTTTTACTTCGAGCATTCGGAAATCCATAGACTGAAACAGAAACGCTCAATGTGCACTTCACGGTTTTTCCATCTATGAACGGTGGTTTGTTACCCGGTCCGAATTAAGATATTCCTCCACCAGTTCCATGCCTAAAGTTACCAGACGTGGCGAAAACATGCTTACAGAAAATTATAAACATAGACATCTCGGTGGGATTCGAACCCACGACCCATCGATGCGCACGGCAGGTGTTCTACCGAACGCGCCAACGAGCCCGTCAAATATATAATATTTTTTTTTTTTAACTATTATGAGCAAGTGTTTGGCCACTGTTTCACCTGGTGGAAAGTGATAACGCAGCCTAAGATGGAACACTCTTACTCATTAAAAACCTATGCACACTTGCTTTGAAGCGACCCAGATTATAACTCGGCGGGAAGATGGACGCCGGCAGGGAGTTCCATTCCTTACAGGTCCTTATAATAAAAGACGATGTGAATCGTTTTGTACGACTGCGAGGGATGTCGATTACGTAAGGATGGAGGCCCAACCGGTGTCTGGTCGTTCGGTTGTAAAAAGGTGATGCCGGTATAAGTTGGTGTAGTTCTTCGGAACACTCTCCGAAATATACTCTGTAGAGGACTGACAGACTGGCAACAGATCGTCGATGGTCTAAGCTCTGCAACTTTGCTGAGACGAGTGTATCATCACCAATTAGTCTCTTGGCTCGTTTTTCAATTGAGTCTAAAGCGGACAACTGGTATTGCGCAGCTCCAGCCCAAAGATGAGAGCAGTATTCCACACATGACCGAACTTGAGCTTGATAAAGGTTTAACAGCTGTTCTGGTGTGAAATACTGCCTGACCTTAGCTAATATGCCGAGCTTTTTTGCGGCCGTGCCCGCCTTTGACTCGAGAAAGGTTTTAAAATTTAAGTCTGAACTGAGCGTAAGACCTAACAAGTCCAGTCGATCAGTAACCTTAACAGGTACATCTCGTAGGGTGGGAGTCAAGTTGAAAGGACTCTTTTTTGCACTAAACAAACACGCCTGTGTTTTGGAAGCGTTAAATTCGACCAGATTGGCACTACCCCATTCGGAGACCGCCTCTAAGGTCAAACTCAACCGCTCTACCATGGCTTTCCTTTCAAGTTGGATATGGTCCTGGCTTGCGCGTGCACCGGGAATATATCTATCTACAACTGTGCTGTCATCTGCATACCCATAGATTCCGGGTCCAAGCAGGTCATTAATGTGCAGCAGAAAAAGAGTTGCAGACAGAACAGATCCCTGAGGAACACCAGCGTTTATCGTCTGTGGGCTTGAAGTACACCCTTCGACAACCACGCGGATCAGACGGTCACTCAGAAAGTCTGACACCCATTGGCACAACTCAGGACTTATTCCATAAGCTGGGAGCTTGCTCTTAAGGCTTTCATGCCAGACTCTATCGAAAGCCTTCGATATGTCAAGTGAAACTGCTAAAGCCTCACCTTGACCATCGATGGCTTCTCCAAAGAGATGTGTGAGATGTACCAGAAGGTCCCCAGTGGATCTATTACGACGAAAGCCATATTGATGATCACTGAGGAGATCGTTACCTTCTAAGTACATAAGGAGCCGATTGTTCAATACACGCTCCATAATCTTGCAGAGTATGGAGGTGATTGAAATCGGTCGATAGTTAGTTGGTTCAGCACGACTGCCTTTTTTTGGTACAGGTTGTACATTGGCAAGTTTCCAGCACTTAGGAACGATGCCAGTGCTTAAAGATAGGCGATACAGGCGTGTTAGAATTGGAGAAATCTCAGGAGCACATTTCTTCAATACTATCGCTGGTATTTCATCAGGTCCACTCGCTTTGTTCACGTCGAGCTTACGTAAGACTTTGAGAACCTCTCGTTGGGTGATATGAATTGAGGGCATTTCATATCCACAACGAGGTAAAGAAGGTGGAGTGTTGTTAGACGAATCTAGGCGTGAGTTACTTGCAAAAAATTCAGCAAAGAGTTCCGCTTTTTCTCCAGCAGAATGAGCAAGTGAACCGTCAGGTTTGAGTAGAGGAGGAAGTGAACTCCGACAGAAATTGGTTTCTATAGCCTTCGCCAGGGACCAAAAAGCTTTGCTACCAGAAGGGTAAGAAATTAGCTTTGTCCCGATTCGGCGAATATGTTGAAAGCGAGCTAACTTTACAGCTTTTTTATAGGACTTGGCGGCTAGGTTGAAGGCTTTCTTCTTGTCAGTGATATCGGGAGCTTTACTTGCTCGAGCTTCAGCCCAGTTCTGGTATGCTAATTGCTTTTTTTGTTCTGCAAGAGAGCATTCAGTGCCGAACCAAGGGCGAGCCTTATTCTTAGCGAACACATCAGCAAATGGAATAAAATATTCCATTGCCTGATGTATAACTTTAGCTATAGAATCAGCACAGCTCGACGGATCTTCTGAAGAAAAGCAGGCCTGCCGCCAAGGAAAGGATGCAAAAAAATGCCGCATCTCATCCCAATCTGCTGACTGGTATCGCCAAATTCTCCTCTTATGCCCAGTATTAGTTTCCGGTGGAGAATATGTAGATACAGATCTTACAAGACAGTGATCCGATGTTCCTAGAGGCGATGAAACTGTAACCTCATATCTGTCGGGATCAGTAGTCAGCAAAAGGTCCAGACAATTAGCTGTATGACCAATAACATCGGGTACTCGAGTTGCTTGACGGACTAGCTGTTTTAGGTTCAAAGAAAGGGCGAAGTTAAACGCTTCTCTACCAGCGTGGTCAGTTTTTTGGTAGGGGAAAAACCAATCTTGATGGCTTGCGTTGAAATCTCCTAATAGGACCAGTTGTGCTGAAGGATATCTTTGTTGAACTGAGTCCGTCGCTCTACTCAGATATTGAAACAGGGCAGAAGTGTCCTGATCTCCAGTGTGCGATCGATACACATTGGCATAAATTATTTGATCTACGCCAATATCAGTCAATATCCAAAGAACTGAGTAATCTGGGTGTTCCAAGTGTCGGAGGCGTTTGCAGCAAATGTTTTCACGGGCATACACACATACTCCAGCTTTAGGGCGAAAATTGTGTTCTAGCACATAGCCAGGATAGTTGAGGTATGCCGTGTCGGCTGGGGGTCTTATTTGTGTCTCCGACAGAAAAAGCAAATGCGGTTTCGCAGTCTCTAGGTGGTGGTGGACCGAATCGAGATTGGAGTGCAATCCACGAATATTAGTGTGGTGCACTTTAAATGGGAGGAAGTGCAACCGCTGTATTAACTTGCTTTTTCTTATTGGACCTTTCATATTTTTCGTTACATGTGAATACATAGGTTGGGGATAGGAAGTTGGTCGAGATGTTGAATGGTGGTCGTTCGAAACGAACTAAGATGTTGAGCTGATGGGACCTAGCCTGGAGACTGCGGGGACGCCCGTACCCCCCCAGATATTGCCATCGGGTCCTCCCATCCGGTCGCCAACCGGCACGATGGAGCAATTCCGGGATTTTTCGAAGGCGGCGGGGCAGCCTTTCGCAGATGGCTTTTCTGTTACTTGGGCCCCCTACAACCAACGGTCGGCCAGCGGTTAACCGTGCTACGGATCCCGCTACCCTCCAAGACTAGGTGTACCTGGCACAAACATCGAAGACGCTTCACATCGACCAAACACATTCAACACAGCTGACCATACCCTAACTCCCAAATCGGTATCACCTGGCTTCATACCGGAACACGACAAGGGTCGCTTGGCGGCATGTCTCTACCAGGTGGGTGGTAACTAACCGCGACCGAAGTCTACCACCAGTAAATTGGCTGCCCGTTTATAATAATAATAATAAATAATAATAAAAACTTTATTCACACACACAAAACACAGCATACAGAGAAAAAAAAAACAATTAATTATCAATCATTCACCAAAATAATCATTTAAAACAAACATTATATAAACATGCATTCTATAAATATCTGCGCAGTAGCTGTGTGGCAGTGTGCGTGAAATAGGATGCTACTCAGGATATCTGTGACGTAATGCCACAGCACTGATTTTCAGTAGCTCCTATTATTTGACGCTTGACGTCGCGGTGCTTACAAATAACATAAATATTTTTACATAATATATAAGGAAAATGAAGAAAAACAATAGTAATAAATCAAAAAAAAATAGACAATAAAAAAGGATTAACTGTTATTAATATGTGCTCAGTTATTTTTGTGCAACCAAAGTTGGTTAACTTGTTTTGACATTACATACTCCTTTATTTTCAACCGAAAGTTTGAAATAGTTTTTAGGTCGCGTAATGGTGGAGGTAAGTTATTCCAACATTTGGTTGCGTTGTAGCGAAAGCTACCTCTAAAGGCAGCTGTGTGATGCTTAGGCACATCTAACATCCAGTTTGACGCTCTGGTACCATAGGCCCTATTTTTGTCACCTAGCCATGAGAGTTTTTTGTATAGGTAAGGAGGCGTATGATATTTTACTATACCAAAAAGTAAGACAGCAAAATGTGTTCGCCTACGACTTTCCATATTGGGAACCTTGGCATCGTTCAAATATGGTGTTATGTGCGACCTTGGTGCAATATCCCAGCAATACCGAGCACACGCATTCTGGATGCGTTGAATAGCATTTTTTGTGCGAACCAGGATGCGGTCGCCATAAACAGTGTCACCGTAATTTAGTTTCGAAAGGACCAGTGCTTCGCATAGTTTCAGTCGTAGTGTAGGAACGATATGACATCTAATACGGTATAACAATTTGAGGCGATATAAACAATTGGAGATAACTTCATCTATATATTTCTGAAATCTTAGGCTTTCATCAAAAACAATGCCAAGGTTCCGAGCTTCCTTCACGCGTTCAAGCGAAGTTCCCTTGACGTGTATGAGCGGATTAAGCCTTTCAAACTGTGCAAGAAGTGTAGGTGTTTAGCACTGCCCAAGGGGGACACGTGTAGGGAAACTAGAGTCGTAATGCCTACGGACGCGGGCAGCATCATCCCCCAAAATAAAAATATTTTTTATGCTATGATAAAAAACGGTACAATGTTAAAAGAAAATTAAAAGTAGTTTAAGATCGCAACAGTTACCATTTTTTTGATACTTTGCAAAGAACTTTACCATAATTCATTCTAATCTATTCTTTCTTTGACCTTCTTCTAAGTGGAAAACACATATTGGTTTAGTTACATTGCGAAAGGGCAAGGTTGAACATTAAATGGGTAGGAAATGGATTAGATGTTTCGTGATAAAGGTTTGTCGATACAGGTCAACAACAGATTCAATAAGGACAACATTTTGTTCTATACTGTTGTACGCAATTTACTGAATTATTCATATTAAGTGATATTTTAAAGCAAAATTAATTTATTGCGGTAATGAGCTATTAAAAGTAATATTATTTATCACTAGCAACGCGCCCCGGCTTCAAACGGGAGACGGGATCGGGAACGGGAAATGTAGATTTACTATACATAAAAAAAATATTGTATTTGTGAAAGATATTTTAAAATCGGTCCAGTAATTTTGAGTTTATGCATAACACACAAAAATACAAAATTTCCTCTTTATAATATTAGTATAGATTAACGGACTCCTTTGCACGTTAGGTAGTACTAGTAACTATTTCATTCCAGTGGGTCGTGGGTTCGAATGCCGCTGTGGCGGTCTTGGCTCAGGAAAAGGTAAATTGAAGATTTAAAGTAGAAATTTAAAATTAAAAAATTGTTCCTGGACCGCCTTATGGCTAAGACGCTACAGTAGGGTAGGACCAGTACACGTTTCTCAATACTGTCGGTCGTCTCAGCCAATTATTAATTTAACGAGCGTTTTGCCTCGGGCTTGTGCGCTGGAACGCTCGCCCACGCACCCTGTTATGTGCGTAAAATAGAAAGATTGATCACGCAAAGCGATCACAGGACGGCACACTCGGCTGGACGATAGTAAGAGAGCGGTGAGTACACGTCGGAAAGGAGGTTGGTATGGGGTTAGGAAAATGAGGGAAACTAGGTACTTTGGGAAACTTGGATACTGGGAAACTGGGAGACTGGGAGTATTAAAAGATTCTTGATTCTGAATACGGTCGCTTCTTCAGGGAAAACTGTCTGACTGTTGAACTGACTGTATCGAACTGACTGTATCGAACTGACTGTAATTACTACGAGAATATTCGCGGGGTATCTGTTTTCGTTGGTATACCGCGACGAGAACTGCAGAAGGCGTATCGATTTTGCGCTAATTTCGCGCCGATTTTCACTTCGGAAGCGACCTTTTTATTTATTTTCCTTTTTATATATAATAGTTACATATATGTTTCTTACATATTTAGATTGCTCATTGTAAGCCCTTTCGAATGATATATATTATTACCACATATATGTTACATAGTAAGCAGGAAAAATTATTTACTGACAATTTTACACAGATTTCACTGCTTCTCTATGGTGAATAAAGTCACAAATTATAATTTATTTACAGTAAACATATTTAAATAATTAAAATACTAAGTTTTATAAATATCAAAACGATTTTTACATTTTTAGTGAAATTAAATATGAATTACGTCTTATGCAGTAAAATATCAACTTTAAATATCCAATTACATCTTATGCGATATTTTACGTAAATTAATGACTTTAAATATCAAATTACATCTTATGTAATATTTTACGTAAATTATAATAACTTTAAATATGCGATTATATTACAATTAAATCTTATCTAACATTATTTAAGTAAGTCGCCGACATTCTCCCCCTCGTGCGAAGCACCATCCTCTTGACTCGGCGACTCTGCAGGCACCAGCAGCACGATCCTGGTCGCCGGTCGTCTCAGCACGCCTCCTCTTGTTTGCACGTCGACGATTCTCACTCGTCCATCCGGTCCAGGGTAGGTGTGCAGGATTCGTCCTCGAGGCCAGGTGCAGCGTGGCAGGGAAGAGTCCACGATGAACACGATGTCGTCCTTCTTCAATTTATGTGTGTCTTTGGGTTGTCCGCTGATTCTTCTGGGGAGCAAGGTGGGTAAGTACTCCTTCAACCACCTCCTCCAGAAGTGGTCTGCCAGCCGTTGCGTCGTCTTCCACGTGTCCCGTCCCACGAGCTCTTGATCTGCGAAGCTTCCAAGCCTCGCCGCGCCGCAGGAACGCCCGATGAGGAAGTGGTTTGGAGTGAGCGCTTCTTCTTCTGGGTTGTCAGCTGGATTGGTGATCGGTCGTGAGTTGATCATGTGTTCTGCCTCCAGGAGAAGTGTGTGCAGAACCTCTTCGCGTGGGTGTCGCTCGCGTAGTGTAGCGTCCAGTGCGGTTTTGACTGATCGCACCAGACGCTCCCAGGCGCCGCCCATGTTCGGTGCTCCCGGAGGGATGAATTTCCAGAGCACGCCGATCTTCTCCGCTTCCATGATCAGGTCTTCGTTCTTCATGGTGTCGAGAGCTTCCCGTAGTTCCTTGCTGGCCCCCACGAAGTTGGTACCGTTGTCGCTGTAGATTACTTTGGGCATTCCGCGTCTTGATGCGAATCTTCGTAATGCCATCATCATGGAGTCTGTGGAGAGCGTAGGGACTAGCTCGAGGTGAACCGCCCGCGTGGTGAGACATGTGAATAGTGCCCCCCATCGCTTCTCGTTTCTTCTGGCTACCGTGATGATCATGGGTCCGAAGTAATCCACTCCAGTGCAGGTGAAGGGGTGAGCGCCGTGGCGTAGTCGTTCCGCCGGCAGGTCGCCCGTAGGTAGATCCGAAGGCACGGATTTCTTCACTCTGCATTGTTGACATCGGTGTTGGACTTTTCTAAGTGTCGATCTTAACCCCACTATCCAGAATCGTTGTCTTATCTCGTTCATGACGGTGGCGTGGTTTCCGTGATTGAACCGTCTGTGGTGGTCTTCAATGACGAGCTCGGCGATGTGGTTTCTTCCGTCCAACACTATCGGTTGTAGATAGTCGCTTGAGATTCCCCTTATGGCGTTAATCCTACCACGTAGTCTCAGTATTCCGTCTTCTAGCTTCACGTCGAGCTTCTTTAGTTTGCTGTTTCTTTCTAAGCTGTTTCCTTTCTGCAAACTCTGTATTTCTTTGCTGAAGCTCTCGTGTTGACTTCTTAGTATCAGCAGTCTTTCCGCTCGTAGCAATATTTCTTCACCGATGGGTTTGAAATATTTCTTCTGTGTAGTGAGACGCTGTTGCCGAATTTCCTTAGGAATTTTCTTGTTGTATGGTTTCCACGGTAGATCCTTTTTCTTACAAGCGCTGACTGTGTCTTTTCGTTTAAACAACTCTATGAATTGCAAGACGCGTGCCGTTGTTCTTAATAGTTTTCTCCACGTGGAAAATCTTTCTGGAGAGGGCGTCGCGTGTTCTTTACTTGACACATGATGAACCTTTTCTGTGGACTTTTCTTCATCGGTATCTTCTTTCTTGAAGCTTCTTGGAGTCGGCCAATACTCTTCTCTTCTTCGCAAGAAGTCAGGACCCGTGAACCAGCGATGAGACTCGTTAAATTCTCGCGGTAGGTCGCGAGTAGCGTCGTCAGCGGGGTTCTGCGCTGTAGGTACCCAGCGCCACTCTTGGGGTCTTGTCAGTTCTTCAATCTCTGCGAGCCGGTGTGCCACGAACGTCTTGAATGTTCTGGGGTCGGTCTTTATCCATGATAATACCACGCTGGAATCCGTCCAATACGTCTTGAGTGTTGCCTTCAAATCTAGTTCTTTTTCCACGGAGTGTGCCAGTCTGCTGCCGAGGAGCGCTGCTTGCAGTTCGAGACGGGGCATCGACACAGGTTTCAGTGGTGTTACTCTGGCCTTAGCCGCGACGAGGCTGACTTGGTAGTCTCCAGTCTCTTCGTTCCGCGTCCTCCAATACACGGCCGCTGCGTATGCTGTCTCGCTTGCGTCCGTGAAGGTGTGAAGCTCCCCCTCGGTGCTTGAAGGTGCTATGCATCGTTGTAGACGTAGATCTTGCAGTATCTTTTGGTTATCCAGGTATGCCGTCCAGCATTCAAAGTCTTGCTTTTCGATTTCTTCATCCCAGCCTATGCCGCTCTTCCATATCTGTTGAAGTAGTTTCTTCCCTTGAATCAGGATTGGAGAGATGAGGCCCAAGGGATCGAAGGTTGACATGATGGCACTGGTGACTTCTCTCTTCGTGGGTGTCTTGAAGCCTTGAGAAATCTCCTCCGGTGTATTTCTTAGATTGGCGCGGAATCCGACTTCATCTTGGGTGGTGAACCAACGAAGTCCCAGGGTCTTCTCTTCAGATTCAGCCAGGTTGACCTCTGTCTTCTCTGGAGAAGCGCTCTTCATTTCCTTCAGGAGTCCTGGTCGATTCGATGCCCATCCCCTCAGTTCGAAGCCGGCTCTTCGATGAATAGTGTCCACCTGCTTGATTATCTTTTCGCAGTTGTCTGGATCGTGGAAGCTGTGCAAGTAATCATCCATGTAATGATTTCTCTCGATGGCTGCTGCCGCTTCTGGATATTCCTTTTCAAACTCTTGAGCGTTTCTGTTCTTTACGTAGATTGCAGTACAGGGGGAAGACGCTGCGCCGAATATTACTGATGTCATTCGATATTCCTTCGGAGGGGTGTCTCTTCTATCTCCGCGCCACAGGAAGCGGAGACTGTCCCTGTCTTCATCTCGTATCTTCACTTGTAGAAACATCTCCTTGATGTCCGCGGCTACCGCTATGGGTCCTTGTCTGAATCGTAGTAAAACGCCGAACAATGATTGTAGGAGATCGGGTCCGGGTAGTAGTACGTCGTTCAGACATTTCTGGTTAGACTTCGCTGCAGCGTCAAAAACGATTCGAATCTTCTTCTTCAACGGGTGTACGACTGGGAAGTGGGGTAAGTACCACTTGCGATGAGATGAACTCTTCGCCGGTGCTTCTTCTGCATACTTATTGTCGAGAAGGTTCTGTATCTGCCGATTGTATTCAGACTTCAATCGCTGATCTTTATCTATCTTGCGTTCGATGCCTTTTAGTCTTCTTTGGGCTGCAGTGTAACTCTCCGGCATGACTATCTCTTCGTTTTTCCACAGTAGACCAATCTCGAACCGGCCGTCATCTCTTCTTCGGCATGTCTTCTCCAATAGCGCCAGTGCTCTGCCTTCTGCGTCGGTGGATGGTCTTAGTTGTTGAACTCCCATTGACTCGATAGAGAAGTGTTCTTTCACCATCTGATGAATCTGATCTTCGATGACGCTTGTATGTAGACAGGTGTTTATGAAGTGTACTGGTCTCGTGACGTTGGAGTCAGTTCCATGTAGCACCCAACCGAGCTTGGTTCTTGATGCCACTGGTTGTCCTGGCTTGCCTCTTCTTGTTTCCAAAGAGATGATGAAGTCCCAATTGTCTTGACCGATGAGTAATTGGGGCGGCTCTGCTTCGTAGTATAAGACTTCCGAGAGTTTTCGTAAGTGACGGCAGTCTTCAAGTCTCCTTTTATCCAGGTACTGTGGGGTCAGCCGAAGGTTGTCTATCGTGCGGACGTTCTGAAGATTCTTCCTCTTCGTCTGATGTATGCCCTTCACGGTGAGGTTCAGCATCATAGAATCTTCTTTCTTGATATGGTTACCCCCTACTGTTTCGATGACCAGTTCTTGTGTGACTCCGGTGGTTCCGATGTGATCTGCGATCGATGAATCCAATAAGGTGACTGTCGACCCTTCATCCATGAGTGCTATTATCTTCTTGGAGCCCTTTGGTCCGTAGACTTCCACTCGAATCATTTTCAACAGAGCGCGTGCCGTATGCGCAATGTTTACAATCGCAACTTCGTTAGTCTTCTCACACGTGGTCTCCTTGTCCACCTCCATTGCAGTGTGAGTTGAGTTGGGTTGAGGTGTGACGTGAAGCAGTGGGTGGTGCCATCTTTTACAGTGCTTGCATGGTGGTTTTCGGCATGATTCTTTTCGATGGCGTCCTTGCAGGCACTTGAAACAGACGTGACTTTTCTTTACTGTATTCCATCGCTCTTGCGTTGAAGCCTTCAGGAACGACTGACATTCTGTCAGAGAGTGATCTCCGTCGCACTGCGTCTTCTTCCTCTCCTCGTCGGCGCTGATACTGTGGGTGGCTTGTCTGAGAGGTCTTCTCGTAGTCCCACTGTTCCGGAAAGAGGGTCTGGAGTCTTCCATCGATGCGAAGGCTCCGCACTTGTCGGCTTCTCTATTCAGGAACTCGCTGATGAGGGTCAGATCTGAGAATGAATCTTCTTCCTTGATCGCGGTGTAGTCGTACCATCGAAACTTCAAGATTGAAGGCATCTTGTTGATAATTTGCTTCATTAATTCCGGCGAATGTAAATATTGTTGCTTCTTAAGGCCTTTGATTGCTGCCACGCTGTTGTTTATTTGACTCGCGAACACGCAGATGTCTCGCGGGTCTTCTGATATTCTGGGAAGCGCCTTTACTTTTTCCAACTCCGCCAATACCAGTGCGTCTGGTCTTCCGTATCTTCTGCGGAGAGCGTTAATAATTTCTTGCGGAGAAGCATCCGAGTAGAGTAGACTCTTGATTGATTCTCTCGCGTTGCCTTTGATCGCCTTCCTCAGGCGCGCCATGTTTTGTGTGTCGTTGAACACCGAAGCTGTATCTTCGTATACAACGCGGAAAGCCAGCCACTCGTTGGTATTCCCTTCGAAGATAGGAAGCTCGTGTATGTACTTCGGCTGCGGCGCGGGGGTTGACTTTGCCGAAAATGCTTCCTTCAACGCGTCCGCCAGCACTCGCACTTCTATCTTCGATGATTCCTTTTCCACATGACAAGTCTGCTTGACTTCCGGTTCAACATCTTGAATCTTTTCTTCTAATACCGAAGATTCAATCCAGTTTCTTACATGAGAATTTCTTTCTTCCGGATTCTCTTCTTCAACGGAGTCAGTGTCCTCGTACTGCGCCATCTCTAATCTGACGCGGGCTAGACGAGCTGCTGCCTGAGCCTGTTCGAACTCCAGGCGAGCCAATTCCTCCCTTGCTTCCAACTCGCGTCTGCGCGCTGACGTATCCGTTGTTCGTGTTGACCTCGCATGCCGGGTTGAACCCGCTGGTACCAGGGTCATTGCGTTTCTTCCTGGTTCCTGGTTGGCAGTGGTCGCGGTGGTGACAGTAGTTCGAGTAGTTCGAGTTTCTCCCGATGTCGTAGTGCTGGTAGCTCCCGATGTTTGTTCCGATGTGAAGTCACCGCTTGTCGCTTGGGTAGAGCTGTTTTCACTTTCGTCGTCCGTATGTCTCAATGGTGCGTCCTTTTGCGATCTGGTGACCGGCATCTTCTTCGTACAGGATTCGGCTATTCGAAGGACCAACAACTGTGGCGGTCTTGGCTCAGGAAAAGGTAAATTGAAGATTTAAAGTAGAAATTTAAAATTAAAAAATTGTTCCTGGACCGCCTTATGGCTAAGACGCTACAGTAGGGTAGGACCAGTACACGTTTCTCAATACTGTCGGTCGTCTCAGCCAATTATTAATTTAACGAGCGTTTTGCCTCGGGCTTGTGCGCTGGAACGCTCGCCCACGCACCCTGTTATGTGCGTAAAATAGAAAGATTGATCACGCAAAGCGATCACAGGACGGCACACTCGGCTGGACGATAGTAAGAGAGCGGTGAGTACACGTCGGAAAGGAGGTTGGTATGGGGTTAGGAAAATGAGGGAAACTAGGTACTTTGGGAAACTTGGATACTGGGAAACTGGGAGACTGGGAGTATTAAAAGATTCTTGATTCTGAATACGGTCGCTTCTTCAGGGAAAACTGTCTGACTGTTGAACTGACTGTATCGAACTGACTGTATCGAACTGACTGTAATTACTACGAGAATATTCGCGGGGTATCTGTTTTCGTTGGTATACCGCGACGAGAACTGCAGAAGGCGTATCGATTTTGCGCTAATTTCGCGCCGATTTTCACTTCGGAAGCGACCTTTTTATTTATTTTCCTTTTTATATATAATAGTTACATATATGTTTCTTACATATTTAGATTGCTCATTGTAAGCCCTTTCGAATGATATATATTATTACCACATATCTGTTACATAGTAAGCAGGAAAAATTATTTACTGACAATTTTACACAGATTTCACTGCTTCTCTATGGTGAATAAAGTCACAAATTATAATTTATTTACAGTAAACATATTTAAATAATTAAAATACTAAGTTTTATAAATATCAAAACGATTTTTACATTTTTAGTGAAATTAAATATGAATTACGTCTTATGCAGTAAAATATCAACTTTAAATATCCAATTACATCTTATGCGATATTTTACGTAAATTAATGACTTTAAATATCAAATTACATCTTATGTAATATTTTACGTAAATTATAATAACTTTAAATATGCGATTATATTACAATTAAATCTTATCTAACATTATTTAAGTAAGTCGCCGACAGCCGCCGTGATGAGTGATTATAATTTTTGTAAAGATATTTTCGAGATGGAGCAGGTGGGTTGATAGTAAGTACAGCCTATGGACACCCCCGACTTACACCTCTCAGATGCGTTGTCGGCCTTCTAAACATGTTTAGCCTAAATTCGAATATTAGACGAAATTCTGACCGGGTAACGAACCAACATTCGAAAATAGAAAAACTGCAATAGGTCGAGAATTAAAAAATACGGTATGAGTACAAAAAAGGCAAACATACTTAAAAACAAGAGAACACTGTTAATAAAAGTTGCCACAATATAGAAAATTACAGTAAATATCATCCCGGTAGGAATAGATGGCGTTAATATGGCAACTTTGTGATATTTCTAATCAGACATCTGTCACCTTTCTGTCTCCCCGCGACCACGGTTGCTGAAAAGCATCCGAAACAAATATGCAATAATTCACGTTTTAATCCGTTATAAAGTATTTTATTTAAAAGACGGTATGGTTGAAAAAATATAAAACACTAACGGCCTTATTAATAAACGTATTATAAGCTTGATATAGTTAAAATATGTTTTGTCTCGCTCTATCGAATATAAAAAGACTACAAAACGAAAGAAACAAAACATATTTTAAATATATTAGGCTATAACTTTGTTAGTTAAAACTTCAAACGCCTATACGCCCGAAATATATCGATATGATTTCAAACAAATTACTTCAACACTCGAATACATCTCATTTTATTCACTTTATTTTCTTGAGATCATGACTTCAAAAATCTTTTAATAAAATCATATGCCACGAAGGCGAAGGTTAAGTCGTTCACACTTCAGTAACAAAGAACAAATTTCCTTTGTTGATGTTACAAGGGTAATAATAACCTTATTTGGCTTTATTATTTCATGTTATATTTAGTACTCATACGAAACTTTCACAGAATTAGGTGGATAGAGTAAAGATAACTATCTATACCCAGCATATTTTACGCATTAAAGTACAAATTGTATTTTTGGCCAGGACTAAAATTTTTGGCAAAGTTTCAACACAATCGGATGTTTCGGATATAGTTTAGGAGTGCATGCAAACATTATGCTATGATGTTAATTGAATTTTTTATTTTTTTTATGTTAGTTATCGACATACGAAGAAAAGGGAACAGGGCAGGAAGAAGAAGAAGAGTTATCGATAGATGGGCATGAGGTTATGGTAGGTTATATCCCAACACAGATCATCAGTCAAAGATGCGCTGTCGACCTATTTATACTTTTATAAGATTTTTTTTGATGACTCTATCAAGATCATCTCTAAATGTTCAACCGTAGAATTTACATGGGATAAATTCAAATTCAAAATCATTTATTCATTTAGGTAACACAATGTACACTTATGAACGTCAATAAAAAAATACATATTAAATGCTTCTAATTTTACATTTACTGCCAGTTCTCAAATCAAGGGCGTAAAACGGACGAGAAGAACTGGCAATAAACTCGCCGCCACTCTTTTTAATCGCCAAGTTTTTTTTTTAGAAAATTTTTGTAAGGAGCTGCAACCATTACACCATGTTCCATATGACATTGTGATATTGTGATTCTGTATAAATATTCTATCTCACGAAGTCCGTTTGGCTATGAATGTTGTTAGACGTGCACATATATATACATTTTTTAAGTGTGCGTAATCTCGGGAGCGCACGCTTAACATTGCGCACACTAAAACAATGTGTAAAAATAAGCTAGGCACATAGCCTAAAACATTCGTAGTTTGAGAAGAACAAATTCTGTTAACTTGGTCAGTAACAAAGGTATACGATGCAAATAACAAATAAGAATTTAATTAAAAACTTGTGACCTATCACATCGCAACTAGCCAACCTAGGTAACCATAAAACCTTTCGAACAGGTATTTTTGAACATTGATCAGTAGATTTCGGGTTAAATTACCGATTTTACCACACAAAGGGTCAAACTTATCGCGTGCCAAAGTGAGAATGAAGGGGTTAATATTACTCCGGGGAACTTTGCTTTTGTCGCGAAGGAAAACAATTTGTTTCGTGGTTAAAGTGTTGTTCGGTTGATTCGTAACAGGCTTTTATTTGCCAAGAGATTATGGTTTCATTAAGGTATCTCTTAGAGATAAAGGAAGTTCTTTAGTTCATTACAATAGTCTTTAAATAGTTCACCTGAGCACATTTCGATGGGTTCCAGGAACAAATTCGTATCAAATATTGTCTTTTATTAACGCGAGTATCACATATTTAAATAAAATACTGTATACCGGATTAAAACGCGATTTATTATCTATATTGTTTAAATTATTTATCCCAACGTTTCGGATACTTTTCAGCAACCGTGGTCGCGGGCAGACAGAAAGATGACAGTTGTCTGATTTTTGAAATGTCACAAAGTTGCCATATATTCCTACGGAGTTGATATTTACTGTTATTTTCTATGTTAGGACAATAGTGAGTAACGGTTTGCTCTTGTTTTTTAGTATGTTTAATTTAAACGTCAGGATAAATAATTTAAACAATATAAATAATTAATCGCGTTTTAATCCGGTATACAGTAGGTATTTTATTTAAATTCGTATCTATGAAATTGTCTAATTCGAGTATGAAGCTTAGAAGTTCTGTTAAAATAATAATTATTTACTCAAATAAAGGCGAATTATGTAAAATCTTTAACTTGATTTTCTTCTTGGGACCGGTTGTTTTGTGACCGAATATTAACTTCATTGGAGATTTACACCGCAGGTCTCGGATTCGAATTCCGAGTAAACATGAAAAATTAAGTCAGACACATAAAACTGATCACAAATCAAACTTTCTTAAAATTCAAGTGTAAGTAAAGAAAAACACAGAATTGTGTTTGCCCCAAGCCCCACTAGGGAACTGAATAGGAAATTTACTTTATTGTATAGATTTCCTATCAATAGCGCTGGTTCAGTACAGATGTATTCCGTTACTCATTCTAGACATGGGTAACACTGCGCTGCGCCGCGCAATTGCGCCGGCACGCTTCACTGCGCAGGGTGAGTCAGCTCACACATTCATAATGTGTTGGCGTACGGCGCAGTACCCACTCACTGAGTGAACTATGAGCGTGGGGTTACGTGCGTTGCGGAGGTTTCACTGATCGCTTTGCGCGTCCCATTTTTACTGCGTCGTGGCGCAATTTTGAGTTGACTCAAGGAGCCGACACACTACACTGCGCCTGAGTTGCTGAGTTGGCGCAGGGAATTTCGCTGAGTTACCCATGTCTAACTCATTCGAAGTAATAAAACGTATGAAATACCATATTTATTGAAATATTTGCTGACCCGGCAAACTTCGTACCGCCTCGATTTGAATACCTATGCTATTTTCTCACTTCTATTTTATAATGTCTTGTTTTTCACTGATTTGCAGTGGACATAAATAATTATAAAAATCTATAAGCGTGCATGACGTGAGCACAATGCAAGAAATTCACAATTTCCGAAGATTGTGGAGTTTTAAACCTAATTTATTTTAAAATTAACACTAGATTGCCTAAAGCAGTCATTTTGACTGCTTTTCAATTTCGTTGAAATAAAAATGTATTCATATTTATTATGATACAATTTTTAAGCTATTTTTTTTGCTATTTTGTGTTTGACTTTATATACACCAAATGAATAAGGCATGTTAACAGTTTAATTCAACTTCCTCCCCTCTGTAAAACTGATATGTATTTGGTATACCTTTATTGCTCGAAATTTCAGTCCTTCTAGTGTTAATATTCAGATTTTTTCAGATATTTTAATAGTTATTCTGTTAATATTGTCTTTTATTAACGCGAGTATCACACATTTAAATAAAATACTGTATACCGGATTAAAACGCGATTTATTATTTAAATTATTTATCCCGACGTTTCGGATGCTTTTCAGCAACCGTGGTTCCCGCTCAGTCTCCCGCGACCACGGTTGCTGAAAAGCATCCGAAACGTCGGGATAAATAATTTAAATAATAAATCGCGTTTTAATCCGGTATACAGTATTTTATTTAAAAGTTATTCTGTTATTCGAGACATAGTCGACAACAAATAAGATATCATTAAAATTGATGCAGTCGCTCTTGAGTTATAAATGTTGTAATTACAACACGACATTGTTTTATATACGAGTATATCTTCACTAATGTTATATTATATTAAATGGGAAAGATTTTTTTTTGTATGTTTGTAACGAATAAACTCAACCGACTACTCGAACGATTTTAATAATTCTTTCACCAGTAGAAAGCTACATTATCAGCGGGTTACATAAGCTATTTGGTGTATATTACACCCGTGCAATTTGGGGGAGTATTGCTAGTTGATAATACATATATAAAGTTCACAGCATTTAAACAAACCACGACCTATTGACAGTAGATGTATCACCTAATTCACCATGCCTACTGCTGATAGAGGACAAATCCTTGTTTTTTTTTCTCGTTTATATTTTTTTATTATAGTTCATTACTCGTAAATATGTCATGTGGAATATAGTGTAATGGTTACAGCGCCTTACAAATATTTTGTAAAACAAAAATTTGGCGATTAAAAAGAGTGACGAAGAGTTTATTGCCAGTTCTCTTCCGTTCTACGCCCTTGATTTGAGAACTGGCGGTAAATGTAAAATTAGAAGCATTTAATATGTATTTTTATTGACGTTCATAAGTGTACATTGTGTTACCTAAATGAATAAATGATTTTGAATTTGAATTTAATATTCCAATAAGGCCATCAAAACATCGATCATAAAGCTGCCTTTATTGGTTTACTTTCGAGGCGATAATTGACACTCAGTAAAGTGCCTGTGTACAGTTGCCAATACATGCCTCAAGAAGTATCGTTCAAGACGCTTCTATTTAAGGCGACGATTCAAATCATTAGACATAAATGGATGTATCTTTATCATATTACACTAAACTCACCATGCTGATTTTTAGTCGTGGCTTAGTCACATCACGATGTTCAGTGTAAATATTAATAATAAAGTAAAAATTAAGATAATACTAAAATATTACTAAAAAATATATCAACACAATAATTAGATGCTACAGTGTCAAGCCATGGTTGCCATTTTGAGTAAATTGAGTTCGAAGTTTTAATTAGGTTTTATTGAATTTCTTTTAAAAAATAACAAAATTAATAGTTTTTTTGTAATTATTATTATTATTACACTAAATAATATCGTTTTTCATTGTAGCAATCAAAGAAATAGAATTTAGTCCATTATTGTAAATATTCTTAATATGTTAGGGTTTCGTGCCCACTAGTTTTTTCAGTATGTTTGCTATTGAAACGGTTTAAATGATATATAACTGTTTTGAAAAATATTTTCCAGCTCATAACAAAACGATTGATATCAAAATTATATCCACTATCCTCTTCATGCTATATATTAATTACATTTGAAGTTTCCCGTTTCTGTTGAAGAGTATTTTATCTATCACCGTGTATCGGAATTTCCGGAAATCCTGCTCAGGAAAAATGCGAGGAAATGTAAATTTGAAAATGGAAGCGGAAGTCTCGGAAATGCGTTGACGTAACAACGCATCTTGCTACTAATTTAAATCTTCCCCTTAATGATAAACGCGGTCTCAGCGATCGGTTTTATAAACTCGTTTGATCCTTTGTCGTCGCCATTGTGAATTTTTCTTTGTTCATCTTCAGCGCTTTGAAGTCGTTTTCTTTTTTTTTTAAGGAAATCTGGCTATGACTTATTAGATTTTGAACCGTTTCTTATGACGTATTCGAAAATTGATAAACAGCGTATTAGCGTTGTATTTTTTACACAAAACACCTTGATGGAAAAAACAGCTTTAAGTTTAGTAATTGTAATGGATAAATGATAAATATAAAATTCCGAACTCAAACGCATTATTAATATATTTTTAAGCTGTTTGTATATTTAACATAATTATCACTTGATGGGTTTTGATGTTGATGTAATCTAAAAATAAATTAAGTTTTATAAAAAAAAATAGAAAAGTATTTATAAAGTTTGATTGCTATTAAGTGTAATACATATATATGTTATATTGTTATAATAGAGAAATTCATATGGATTGAGTTTTACGTCTCAACATGCGAGTAAAACCGCATGACACAGATAGTAATATACCTAAATATATGTTACTGTAACAGCCTAAACTACGATAAATCCTAAAATTGTCCAGTAAAAGCATAGGATTTACCAACTCTTAAGTCAGAGTCCGAAATGATCATTAATCATTTTATGTTACCACTATACGTAGTTTAGTCTTTTTTATGGAATAGGATGTAAACGCCGGTTTTAAAGGCCGGCAACGCACCTGCAAGCCCTCTAGTGTTGCGGATGTCTATGGGCGGCGGTGATCACATACCATCACGTGAGCCGCCTGCCCGTTTGCCCCCTATACTATAAAAAAAACGGGCTATTGGCTCACCTGATTATAAGTGAATTCCGGCCCCCAAACATATTAACAACCTTGGAGGACTAGCAGATGTGTTGCCGGCCTTTAAGAAAAGAGTAGGCTCTTTTTTTTAAGGTCTGTAAGTCGTATGGATTCGGAAATACCGCTGGCAAAACCTGCTTCCACAAAGTAAGTGTGCGAGATAGAAAATTCCTAAGAAAATTTCGTTGTGGATTTCCGTCGAGGTGGTGAGGATGAAATTTCATTTACTCACTAAATAAACCCCTCAAATATGTCTTCCATCTTACATGCCGTCTGCACAGGCTTCCAACATACATCAATGACAAACTGCGATCTATAAATAATAAGAATCTGAACATTAAAATATTTACCTGAGAATCGAACCCGGGACGTACGAACTTGCGACCAACCAAATACCAACCAACCAACCAATTTTAACCAAACTTAACCTCAGATCACCAACTAAAATTGATAAAGCCCAGCATGTACTCCAAAGATACAAAAGTCCAAAACTTTTCTTGTTAATCTTTTGTTAATACAATCTTTATATTCTTAAATATAAAGATTTTCCAATAAACAGACTTTGTATAAATATTTTTCTCAATATACGCACTTCAAAAGGGAATAACAACATAATAAAAATGTTTTATATTTAAAACAGAATCATATAATGAGACAAAAGCTAATTATTTTTAATAAGCGTAGAAAGGTGCCCTTTAAAAAATATAATACGCTACAAGTTGTTCAGTGTATTCATTAATATTATTACGTTTCAGAGAAATTTACATAAAATAAATAAGATGTAATAACCAGAGAAATGTGAATGTATGAAAAAATAAGCTTAAGTAACGATGAAATTAATATTAATGAATGAATTAATGATAAAAATATTATTCCAACAGAAGTAATACTATTTTATCACTATTAAATCGTGAATTCGAACAGCATTGGATTTTTTATCATAAAACACCTTGATGGGGAAAGCAGCTTTTTTGACCTCGTTCCGACGGTATTTGAACCCGCGACCCATCGAAGCGCAAGGTAGGTTCTACCAAACGCGCCAACGAGCGTTCGTCAATCGTTAATCTCTCATTTTGCATACAAACAACATGTTTATAATATTCTATAACCATGTCTTCCCCACCTCTGGTAACTTCGGGCTTAAACGGGTGGGAGGAATATCAAAATTCCGTAAAGTACCGTTCATAGATGGAAAAACAGTGCATGTTGCGCGTAGAACACGTCTCATGGATTTCCGAACGCTCGAAGTAAAAAGTAGGTCTGGGGCGCTGGTAGCTGCCTCCTCGTGTGCGAGTCTTGTTTCCTTCCTTGTGGATACTTTATCCTATTGGAAGGCAACTTGACTTGCCGGCGCGCCCTGGGCAACACAGCTAGCGACTGGTTTTTCCTCTCTCTAGCTGTGGCCAAACGCTACAACTCCTCCGTGGTAGAGCCATGCAGAAGCTCTTTAGCTGATGCACGAATGGGCCGGCTCGACTGGATCATCACCACGGGCTCACAAGAAACCGGCGTAAAATAGTAGAAATACTGTGTTTCGCCGAGTACGTGAGGACACCAGAGGCCCATCCCCATGACCCGTAAAATATATGACAGCGGCTTTAAAATCGAATATACCCCAGGGGGGTACCAGCTCCATCGAGTCTGGAGAATCCGCCACCAGGCGTCCACGCTCAGGCTTAGCAATGCTCCCTGGTCATGGACGCTCGGGCTGCCCCGCGTATTCCGGGGGGGGCAAAAATCCGCTCGTTTTTAAAAAACGCTTTTCACAACGGGGCAAAAAGACCTCGGCACACCCCTCCGAACTCAAAGTAGATTTGATCAACATAAGAGGGCTGAACTCTAACTTAGATGCCGTGCATCACCACTTGGAATCTGCGCGACCTGACATTCTTTTTCTGACCGAAACACAAATATTCTCTCCACCAAACACATTTCATCTTACATATCCCGGCTATAAGCTTGAGCACCGCTTTCTACCCCGCGCTGGAGTATGCGCCTACGTGAGAGAGGATATTTGTTCCCGGCGACTCGGCAATTTTGAATGCACGGACCTGTCTGTTCTGTGGCTACGCGTAGAATGTCCCGACCATCCTCGGATCTATGCGTGTCTTTACAGGTCCCACAGCGGGAACTCTGAAACCGATCGCCTTTTCGAACAGTTACAAACATCAACCGATTCCCTACGCGAACTAACTCCCTCGGCTGAAATCGTTATTCTAGGCGATTTCAATGCTCACCATGCCGAGTGGCTCGGATCCCGAACTACTGATTACGCAGGGAGATCGGTATGTGACTTTGCCGCATCCTATGGCTTCGTTCAGCTAATTTCCTCCTTCACCCGAGTGCCTGATATCGAAGACCATACTCCATCTTTATTGGATCTCGTGCTGACTACACATCCCGATAATTACCAAATATCTATTGTTGCCCCCTTGGGATCTTCAGATCACTGCTTGGTACGGAGCACTGTGCCCTTAGGATCTCGCTCACGGCCACGATCTGCAGGTTGCCGTCGAGTCTGGCATTTTGGTTCAGCTGACTGGGAAGGGATGCGTCTGTTCTTCTCGTCCTACCCATGGAGACAAGTTTGTTTTGCATCAAACGATCCTAGTGTCCAGGCTGACTCTGTCGCCGGCGTGGTTTTGCAGGGTATGGAGCTCTATATCCCACACTCTGTTGTACCTGTTGGTGGCAAGTCTCAGCCATGGTTTAATAATTCTTGCAAAAAGGCGTCTCGCCAAAAACATGAAAGTTTCGAGGCCTGGGCAAAAGCCTTGGATACTAAGGACCCGAATGTTAGCGAACACAAGAAAATATATAATCACGCCTCCAGATCCTACAAGAAGGAAATATTAGCGGCAAAAAATGACCGCCATTGTCCTAAAAACGTGTGCACCCGAGATAGCACCGGTCCTCGCGCGCCTGTACAACCACTCATACTCTACTGGTATCGTCCCAGCTTCCTGGAAAACCGCTATTGTGCACCCGATTCCAAAAAAAGGCGAACGCTCTGAACCCTCTAACTACAGGCCAATTGCCATAACTTCCCTGCTTTCTAAAGTGATGGAAAGTATCATAAATAAACAGCTCTTAAAGTACCTAGAGGATCACCAGTTAATCAATGATCGTCAGTATGGCTTTCGTCATGGTCGTTCAGCTGGTGATCTTTTAGTCTACTTGACCCATCGTTGGGCGCAAGCTGTAGAAAGCAAGGGAGAGGCCTTGGCAGTCAGTTTAGATGTAGCCAAAGCCTTCGATCGTGTGTGGCACAGGGGCCTTCTTTCGAAGCTACCATTCTATGGACTCTCTGAACGTTTCTGCACTTGGGTTTCTAGCTTCCTGTCTGAGAGGAGTATCAAAGTTGTAGTCGACGGATTCTGCTCAAACTCTCTCACTGTGAATGCTGGCGTTCCCCAGGGCTGAGTGCTTTCGCCTACACTGTTTCTTCTGCATATCAATGACATGCTAGGAATCGGTGGCATTCATTGTTATGCAGATGACAGTACTGGTGATGCCCTTTATTCCGGCCGTGCAAGAATGACCGGGGACGAAACTAATAAGTGCCGTCTAAAACTTGTGTCGGAAATTGAATTGTGCCTTGAGAAAGTTTCGACGTGGGGCCGACAAAATCTTGTCCACTTCAACCCCTCCAAAACGCAAGTCTGTGCTTTCTCCACAAAAAAGGACCCATTCGGCGCTACACCTACATTTCAGAATACTCCTTTAAATACCAAGCCCTGTATCGGAATCCTCGGTCTCAACATCTCGAGTGATGTCCAATTTCGCGGTCATCTGGACGCTAAGGCCCAATTGGCCTCAAAAAAGCTCGGAGTGCTCAACAAGGCGAGACAATATTTCACACCGGCCCACCGGTTGCAGCTATATAAAGCGCAAGTACGGCCACATATGGAATATTGTTCCCACCTTTGGGCTGGAGCGCCCCAGTACCAATTGTCTCCGTTTGACCGCATACAAAAAAGGGCATCTCGAATCGTTGGTGACCGAGACCTTACCGAACGGCTTGATCCATTAGCTCTTAGGAGAGACGTCTCATCCCTGAGCGTTTTTTACCGCATCTACAACGGGGAGTGTTCTAACGAAGTATTTGACATCATCCCAGCTGCCGACTTCCATCATCGCACTACACGTCACAAACAGTTGTATCACCCTCATCACCTCGATGAATGGAAGTCGAGCACGATACGGTTCACGCGCAACTTCATTCCACGTACAACTAAACTGTGGAATGAACTACCAGCATCAGTGTTTCCATCCGATTACGACCTCGTTACTTTTAAAAAACGAGCCTATAAATTTTTAAAAGGCCGACAACGCATCTAAGACCCTTGAGTCACGGATGTCCATGGGCGGTGGTGATTACTTACCATCAGGTAACCCACCTGCTCTGTTGTCCGCTCTGATATAAAAAAAAAAAAAAAAAAAGGTCAACAGAACATCATTGACTGGTGTTCTGTGGCTGAGGTATCAACTACCATCAAGTGTACCTTATCCGTCGATATCTAACATAAAAAAAAACCAAATGAACTCATACATACTTGTATGCATTATAGAGGTCATAGCACAAACAAATTATTTACACTTTAAACTTCACTGTTAATCTATATATATTATACTTTGATTATTTATATGTCAATAATCTAAGATATTATATATAAAAGAAAGTTGTGTTAGTTACACCGTTTATAACTCAAGAACGTCTGTACCGATTTTAACGATATCTTATTTGTTGGATTCCTCTATGTCAGGAATAGGATATAAGCTATTAAAATATTGGAAAAAATTAGGAAAAAAATATATGCATAAAATTAATTATAAAATAAATTAGATTCGGAACTCCGCCATCTTGACAGCTCACGTCATGCATTCTTAGCTTTTTTGGAATAACAGATGTCCACTGCAAATCAGTGACATATTAGACAATTATAGTGGGTAAATGGGCAAATTCAAATTTAAGAATAATTATATAATTTCGAAGCCAACATTGTGGCAGAACAACGTCTGCGGGGTCCACTAGTAATAAATAAAAGGTATTTTATTACATTTTCGATGAACGAAATATCTGAATGTAGATATTAAATGCAATATATTTTTGAGTACTTCGGCAGGAATTTTGATAGCTGGCAGGGTTGTGCAACTTAATATTCGGAGCTGCTGTCACTCGCAGATTTTTGATCCTTAAACAGAGCTAGGGTTGCCAAAAGTCTTAAATTTTTTTAAGACGTTTTAAACTTTTATAAACACTAAGGTTCTTTTTCTAGATTTTTAGAAAAAAATTGACTTGACATTAGAAACGCCAATCCTACTAATATTATAAATGTGACAGTTTGTAAGGATGTATGGATTCTTTCACGCAAAAACGACTGAACGGATTTTGATGAAAAACAGTATTATTGTTTCTATATCAATAAAACATATAGGCTATACATATAATGTATAACGATATTCCAAATTATAAAGATGAGTGTTAAGTAAGTCTGAAACAATCCCGCTATCTGAGAGCTATATTGGCGTGCGGTGCATAAACCAATATAGTACCAAAAAAAATATAGTGGGTGGTGTATTGCTTTGACGGGCTCGTTGGCGCGTTCGGTAGAACACCTGCCGTGCGGATCGATGGGTCGTGGGTTCGAATCCCACCGGGACCACATGTTTATAATTTTCTGTAAGCATGTTTTCCCGACGTCTGGTAACTTCGGGCATTGATCGGGTGGGAGGAATATCTAAGTTCCGACCGGGTAACGAACCACCGTTCATAGATGGAAAACCGTGAAGTGCATATTGTGCGTTTCGGTTTCAGTCTATGAATTTCCGAATGCTCAAAGTAAAAATTAGGTCGACAGCGCATCATTAACTGATGTTCTGTGGCTGAGGTATCACCTACCATCAAGTGAACCTCATACTCGTCTGTCGATATCTGACATAAAAAAAAAAGTAAGAAGAAAAGACCCAAAAACATAATAATCGGGTCACGAGTACAAATTGTACAGCATATTTTAAGCAAGAAAGCAAGAATTTCGTAGGGTTAAAGATACGATATTTGATAAATTTGGTACCAACCCTACTGCGATCCTATTTCAGTAAGAACATTATACGACACTCGTGTAAACAATACTTTTGACTGACAAGCGTAAGGCAGTTAAGTAAGCGAGTGTACTAAAAGACTAAATTATATGAGAAAGCTTTTTATATTTAAATAAAATAACTTTTACCGGATTCCTGATTTATTATAAGCGTGGTTAGTTAGTATGCTCCCGTGCGAAGCCGCGGCAGGTTGCTTGTTTGCTGTATGATGTTTCCTAAGCTATCGGAATTACATAATATATTCACATTTAATATTGTCTTTTATTAACGTGAGTTTTCTTAAAAATAGTTTCACACATTTAAATGAAATATCTTTTATTGGATTAAAAGGCGATTCATTAATTATATTGTATTTAATCCGACGTTTCGCGTGTTTTTAGCAAGCGTGGTTACGGTCAAAGTCAAATTTAAAATTATTTCATTTTAATACTTTTTTTTAAACCTTTATTTTTATGGACTTCATTATCAGCATTAGTCTGCATCACTTAGTTTATTATTAGAACTTTAAGCAAATTATTATCGATTAAGCGCCAGTGTGCCTGACGTTTAGCTTGTACCCACGTCTACTTGACATTTTGATTAAATCTCAAGCGACCCTAGAATTAAATAATTTTAACGCATTCCGTTTTCTACAAACTTTCTAAATAATCTAGACACGTGGTAGAGTGTTAAGCCGAGTTCAAAAAAAGAACTGCCATGCAGCACCGTGTGTATTATTACAGGAACCATTTGGAGCCACTTTTGACACAATAACTCAAAAACTATTTTACATATAAACATGTCTAATTTGGCTCATATATTGTCTAGCCAAGTCATTGCTGCACGAGTCGTGAGCACAGATGAACCGTGGTGGGGATTGAGTACACTGTCGGGCAAAATTATTTGGCACCTTTATTATTTCAATCGGTAATTGAAAATTAGATTTATCATTTGATTAAATTGTATTAGTCACACCTGCAGTTTGTTTATAAAGGTCATTCATGTTTTTCGTAATACCTATTTATTTCATGTAACAAAACACTGAGTAGATCATCCAATTCTTTCTGCTATGCATATTTTATTTCTAAGGTTCAATCAAATCGGTAACAAAAATACACTAATTAAAAAGTTTCCACTAAAATTGCACTCAAGTGTATGATAGTCGAATGATTCGTCAAGTGGCTGAAAAAATCCATGTTTCACGTAGTTTGAATAGTCAACAGATATTGAAAAAGTATGTTTTGATCGTGACGACAAGCGTGGGGTTCAAAAATCAACTTTTTCAAGAAGACCTAGACAGTTTGATTCAACATAATTTAAATGTATAATTTTGTACAAAAATAAAGGATCTAAATACAAACGTCTTTTTGCAGTGACTGTATTTTGTCTGTTAGCACTGCACTTGTCTATACTAATCTTATAAAGAGGAAAGATTTATATCTTTGTTTGTTTGTTACGATTTAACTCAAAAACTACAGGGCCGATATTAAAAATTCATTCACCAATAGAATACCCCTTTCAATAGAAATGTACATTATCAACGAATTCAAATAGGCTTTTATTTTTATATGTATAGTACATCTTTATTGCACCCGTGCGAAACCGGGGCGTGTTACTTGTCTATACTTCTATACTAATATTATAAAGAGGAAAGATTTGTATGTTTGTATGTATCGAATAAACTTAAAAACTACTGGACCGATTTCAAAAATTCACCAATAGAAAGCTACATTATCGCTGAGTAACATAGGCTATATTTATTAGGTACTAGAAAAAAATAGAAATCCTTAGCAATTTCTACTAAAACCAACCCAAGGTGTTTAAAATTAGACAAAAATATCTTTCGTCGCATGCGCTGCGGAAAGTATTGATGATAGAACAAAAAAATACAATAGTATAGAACATTTAAATATCTACAAAAAACTTCGCGAGACCATATGTCTAACTATTGTAGGTATGTTACTATAACTACTTTTTTACATTTTAAAAGTTTAAAGAAATTCCGATCAAAATCAGACCATGTTATCCATACCTTTATAGTAATTCTTATCTAAATATATTTCGTATTTAAGACTGTTTCAATACCTGTTGATTACTTTTTGAATTATTAAAATCGGACATTCCATTCAAAAGATATTACGAAATTAAAAATATCAATTTACACAAAAAAATACACGCCGTCGCGCAATGCGGCGAGAGGTAGTACTATGTCATTTTGTTCGATTCTTGCGTTTTTGTTACGATTTTACTCAAAAACTACTCAACCGATTTTAAAACTTCTTTCACCAATAGAAAGCTATATTATCAGCGAGTAACATAGGCTTTACTTTTTTTCATCTTCATTGCACCCGTGCGAAGCCGGGGCGTTTTGCTAGTAATATATAAAATGATCCCCGACGAATAATCCGAATTCTGTGTTATATTCGCGTATTGTGATATTATGTTTTAAATAGAATATCATATACGAATACATTAAAGCAACCTTTAACTTCGAGCAAAATATGAATATTCGGACACGTATAAAATAATATTTAACTTTATGAAAGGAAAATAAACTTGCAACCCTCGTTCATTCAATCAAAACTTTTTGCGTCAACAAACAACTAAACGTACCAGTTCGCCAGAATACGTTCATATTTAACTTATTTTTTGCGGGATATATTTATCTGATAGACCGCCTGTTAGGTGGGAAGATGATTTTAAAAAATAGGAGGATGAAATATTTAAATAAAATACTGTATACCGGATTAAAACGCGATTTATTATTTATATTAATTACCGCGACCACGGTTGCTGAAAAGCATCCGAAACGTCGCGTCGGGATAAATAATTTAAACAATATAAATAATAAATCGCGTTTTAATCCGGTATACAGTATATTATTTAAATGTGTGATACTCGCGTTAATAAATAACAATATTAGGATGAAATATAATATGTGTAGTCGATAATCGATATCTATACTAATATTATAAAGAGGAAAGATTTGTACTTTTTTTTATTTTTGTATGTTATTATTTATAACCGATTTTGCAAATTCTTTGACTAATAGAAAGCTACATCCATACTACATACTATCAGCGAGTAACATAGGCTATAGTACGTCTACACTGCACTCATGTGAAGCCAAGGCGCGTTGCTAGTCTAACATAAAGAAATGGACGGAAGAAAAAACAGATAGAGAATACTGGACAAATCTGAAGGAGGCCTTCACTCTAACAATTTTTTTATGCTAATGGGAAAGATGCGTAAAGTATATGTATGTATAGAGTAGCTAAATTGTGTTTTTTTGACTTACTAATTGAAAAATGTATTCATATTTCAGTTTTTAATTCATTCATGTCATTTTTTATTTCTCTTTTGGCATCTTTTTTAATCTGTATTTTTTTTTATTTCGTTTTTTTTATATTCAAATAAAATTGTTTACTACAAAAAACACATTGCTTATTTATCTACTGAGATTATTTTAAAGGCCCTATTCCTGCCCTCTATTCTATACAAAATAAAGGTTTGAAATCGTTACATAGACTGAGTAATTTTCGCATTATATTAATTTGTTTTAAAGAACACATACGCAAAAATACTACATACTCCGAACACGCCGTTATCCATTAAAGCCAGATGAATAAAAACTGACATTCATCATATAACTTATCATTAGCAACTGAAACAAAGAGACGCATCAATCACTGTCTATGCATTCAGAATTTTGCGACATAAGATTTAATTATGTGGGAGACTTTTATGTCGATTGAATAGACATTGATGTAATCTGACTTAGCTATCATTAAATGATTCACGCTTGTCTGTCGGTATCCTTAGTTCGTTAAATATTATAGTTGGACGCTGATAAGCCCACAAAATAATAAAAAATTAAATTTTGATACCAATCGCTTCCTTATGAGCTGGAGTACATATTACAAAAGAGATATATAGCATTTAAATCGTTTTAATAGCATAAATATTGAAAAAACTAGTGGGCACGAAACCCTAATATGTTTATAATATTTAACAATAATGCACTAAATTCTATTACTTTGATTGCTACCAAGAAGAATGACATATATTTAGTTTAATAATAATCTATTATTTCTGTTACTTTAAAAAAAAAGTTTAATAAAACCTAATTAAAACTTCAAACTCAATTTTCTCAAAATGGCAACCGTGTGGATTGACACTGTATTGCTTAACAGCGTCCAGTAATACCGTTACTTTGTCAATATTTCACTCAAAAATTGAGCATTTGTTTGACACGTTTTTTTTGCATAGAGCTTAGATGTATTTTCCAAGACGTGACTCGGGTTTGAGTCTTGTTTTTATATTTGTATATATTTGTAGATGTAGGTACTATAAACAAAAAATGTGTCACTATGTTACTCGCTGATAATGTAGCTTTCTACTAGTGAAAGAACTTTTAAAATCGGTCCAGTAGTTTTTGATTTAAACCGTAACAAACAAATCTTTTCGCTTTATAATATTAGTACCTATAAGTATTCAAATTCAAAATAATTTATTCATTTAGGCAACACAATGTACACTTATGAACGTCAGTAAAAAATACATATTAAATGCTTCTAATTTTTCATTTACCGCCAGTTCTCAAATCAAGGGCGTAGAACGGAAGAGAAGAACTGGCAAGAAACTCTTCGTCACTCTTTTTAATCGCCAAATTTTTGTTTTACAAAATATTTGTAAGGCCCTGCAACCATTACACCATGTTCCACATGACATCTTTATGTAATTAACTATAATAATAAAATATATAAACCAGAAAAAAAACAAAGATTTGTCCTCTATCAGCAGTAGGCATGGTGAAATAGGAGCACGCACTTACATTCTCGTAAATATAGATTACATGTAGAATATATATAAACCTTTTCATTTAACTTAGCTTAAAGTATCCCTTTTTTTTTTTATAGAGGGGAATGCAAAGTATCCCTAAATATAACATTCTGAGTTAAATTTAAACTGAATATCCAGACTGATAATCTAAGCTTCGTAGAAGTGGAAAACGTGATAACTTGATAAGTAATGTATCCGTTCGAGTAAGGATATTCGAGTATCAGTATTTAACACATAAATTGAATTTAAACTTTACGTTAACTTCCGGTTCCGGAATGCTCCAAAAATACCGAGTGGGGCAGAAATAGGTTCGTCATTTGGCCTTGGAAAAACGGATTTGAATTTTAATTTTTTTTTATGTTAGGTATCGGCAGACGAGCATGAGGTTTACATCAAGTTAAGTGATAACCCAGCCACAGAACATCAGTTATTTTCGGATATCAACAAACGAATACTATGAAAAATGATTTATTATCAAACTATGAGTATTGCATATATCCAAAAAACAAATGAATTGTGTTTGAGGCACCTCTCACACCTGCTTCATGATATAATGAGTAAAAGAAGTGAATAGAAAAATACCACAATATACTGAGTAGACCCTAAATAGAAGAAGATAACTACATATATAAAAAATCAAAAATTATTATGACGATATCCACTATCGACTACATAAAAAGAAATATCTATCACTAACCTTAATTCTCCTCTCCATTCCCTGGTTTGGATCCAATCTTTCAGTTTCTATGCACGGCACTTACACTTAAAGAATTCATTACGAACGAAGAAATAGTATAATCAAATTTAAAATATATCAGAAGAACAGCTTATTTAAAACGTACACAACACCTCTTCAGTACGAACGTTAAGACTTGCAAGTAAATCTGTGCGCGTAGCAAAGCCTTGAGCCTTCGCGATACACAAGAAGAGGGTAGAAAATAATTTCTGTGTATTAGCACTTTATTTCTTGCCATAACTTTCACTAATTTAACACGCCATTTATTGTTTATATTATTTTTTGCTTTACAGCAAAGTGGTCATGGGCAGACTGAAAGATGACAGTTATCTGATTTTTGAAATGTCACAGAGTTGTCATTCTAACGCCATCTATTCCTACAGAGTTGCTATTTGCCGTGATTTTCTATTTATGCGTTTTAATCATATAAAGTTATTTTATTTAAATATAATATATGCTATTCACGTTAGCATGTTTCGACTTATAGATTCGCGTAATAATTTGACGGGCTCGTTGGCACGTTCGGTAGAACACCTGCTGTGCGCATCGATGGGTCGTGGGTTTGAATCCCACCGGGACGACATGTTTATAATTTTCTGTAATCATGTTTTCCCCGCGTCTGGTAACTTCGAGCATTGATCGGATGGGAGGAATATCGAAATACCGACCGGGTAACGAACCACTGTTCATAAGAAACCGTGAAATGCATATTGCGCCTTTCGGTTTCAGTCTATGGATTTTCTAATGCTCAAAGTAAAAAGTAGGTCTGACTGATATTTTATGGCTGAAGTATCACCTACCATCAAGTGAACCTCATGCTCCTCTGTCGATATCTAACATAAAAAAAAACATCAATTGAATATTTAAACCAAATAAATAAATAATTCTAGTACCGCTATCATAAAGGCAGTGACCACGATTGCTCCTTTTATTCGGCCATCGGGATTGTGTTGGGAGTCGAACCGTGAATAATTGATGCGAATAAATTGTGAACGCCTGTTTCGATGTGTCTGTGTAAGATTGGTTCATGCATCTTGGATTTCTCGAAATAAAATAAAATGTTTGTTAGCGTACATGTATTGAATTAATATTTTAATGTAAGATGGGGTCATTTTTTATGTAAGATATCGACAGACGAGCATGAGGTTCACTTGATGGTAGCTGATACCTCAGCCACAGAACATCAGTTAATGATGCGCTGTTGACCTACTTTTTACTTCGAGCTTTTGGAAATCTAGACTGAAACCGAATCGCGCAATGTGCACTTCACGTGTTTTCCATAATATATGAACGGTGGTAACAAGGTCAGAATTTCGATATTCCTTCAACCCGATCAATACCCGAAGTTACCAGACGTGGGAAAAACATTCTTACAGAAAATTATAAACATGTCATCCCGGTATGATTTGAACCCACGACCCATCGATGCGCACGACAGGTGTTCTACCAAACGCGCCAACGAGCCCTTCAATTTGCGACAAACTATCCATTTGAAGGGGTCATCAGCGGTAGAATTGTCTTTTAGAGTGCTTACAGATTAGAAACAATATATTTTTTTTTTATAGTATAGGGGGCAAACGGGCAAGCAGCTCACCTGATGGTAAGTGATCACCGCCGCCCATAGACATCCGCAACACCAGAGGGCTTGCAGGTGCCGGCCTTTAAGAAAGATGTAGGCTCGCTTCTTGAAGGTTCATATAAGATATAAGATATAAGATATAAGATATAAGATATAAGATATAAGATATAAGATATAAGATATAAGATATAAGATATAAGATATAAGATATAAGATATAAGATATGAGATATACGATATAAGATATGAGATATAAGATATTAGACATAAGATATGAGATATATGAGATATACGATAAAAGATATGAGGTATAAGATATGAGATATAAGATATAAGATATAAGATATAAGATATAAGATATAAGATATAAGATATAAGATATAAGATATAAGGTATAAGATATAAGATATAAGATATAAGATATAAGATATAAGATATAAGATATAAGATATAAGATATAAGATATAAGATATAAGATATAAGATATAAGATATAAGATATAAGATATAAGATATAAGATATAAGATATAAGATATAAGATATAAGATATAAGATATAAGATATAAGATATAAGATATAAGATATAAGATATAAGATATAAGATATAAGATATAAGATATAAGATATAAGATATAAGATATAAGATATGAGATATAAGATATGAGATATGAGATATGAGATATGAGATATACGATATGAGATATGAGATATGAGATATGAGATATGAGATATAAGATATGAGATATGAGATATAAGATATAAGATATAAGATATAAGATATAAGATATAAGATATGAGATATGAGATATGAGATATGAGATATGAGATATAAGATATAAGATATAAGATATAAGATATAAGATATAAGATATAAGATATAAGATATAAGATATAAGATATAAGATATAAGATATAAGATATGAGATATGAGATATGAGATATGAGATATACGATATGAGATATGAGATATGAGATATGAGATATGAGATATGAGATATGAGATATAAGATATAAGATATAAGATATAAGATATAAGATATGAGATATATGAGATATGAGATATGAGATATATGAGATATGAGATATGAGATATGAGATATGAGATATGAGATATGAGATATGAGATATGAGATATGAGATATGAGATATGAGATATGAGATATGAGATATGAGATATGAGATATGAGATATGAGATATGAGATATGAGATATGAGATATGAGATATGAGATATGAGATATGAGATATGAGATATGAGATATGAGATATGAGATATGAGATATGAGATATGAGATATAAGATATAAGATATAAGATATAAGATATAAGATATAAGATATGAGATATAAGATATGAGATATAAGATATGAGATATAAGATATGTAAGATATGAGATATGAGATATAAGATATGAGATATAAGATATAAGATATAAGATATAAGATATAAGATATGAGATATAAGTTATAAGATATAAGATATAAGATATAAGATATAAGATATGAGATATGAGATATAAGATATAAGATATAAGATATAAGATATGAGATATGAGATATGAGATATGAGATATGAGATATGAGATATGAGATATGAGATATGAGATATGAGATATGAGATATGAGATATGAGATATGAGATATGAGATATGAGATATGAGATATGAGATATGAGATATGAGATATGAGATATGAGATATGAGATATGAGATATGAGATATGAGATATGAGATATGAGATATGAGATATGAGATATGAGATATGAGATATGAGATATGAGATATGAGATATGAGATATGAGATATGAGATATGAGATATGAGATATAA